>PVKV010008596.1:0-86848 GCA_004027835.1 Alouatta palliata
CCCTCCCCTTTTCCCCCCCGACAGACCCCAGTGTGAGATGCTCCCCTCCCTGTGTCCATTGTTCTCATTGTTCAACACCTGCCTATGAGTGAGAATATGCGGTGTTTGGTTTTCTGTTCCTGTGTCAGTTTGCTGAGAATGATGGTTTCCAGGTTCATCCATGTCCCTACAAAGGATGCGAACTCATCGTTTTTGATGGCTGCATAATATTCCATGGTGTATATGTGCCACATTTTCCCTGTCCAGTTCTATCATCGATGGGCATTTGGGTTGGTTCCAGGTCTTTGCTATTGTAAACTGTGCTGCAATGAACATTCGTGTGCATGTGTCCTTATGGTAGAATGATTTACAGTCCTTTGGATATATACCCAGTAATGGGATTGCTGGGTCAAATGGAATTTCTATTTCTAGGTCCTTGAGACACATTAATTTTAAACTTGTTTTCTTATTAAGTCTTTATTACCTTTGCTCTTTGTTATATTGTGAATGAAAATACACATTCAGGAAATATGGAAAATATCCTGAGTAGTACAGTATGTCTTGCCGCAAAACATCATGATCATCGTTATAATACATGTGCAGAGCTAAAGCCACTAATTAAAGTTTATGATTCTAGTTTTAAAAAATACAATGAAGAAACTTATACATCTGAAAGTCTAAAAGCATATTAATAGTCTAGGCACTTGGCAAAAATATCAGTAACAGAATATGGCCCCATTACTAAATTCAAGAGGTACGATACTTTAAAAAAAAAAACTATTATTTAAGCAAATTCCACTACTTGAATGTGTTCCAAATAAAAAAAGTTAATATTGATGAGAGACAGAACAAATTAAAGTATATTTAAAAACTTGGCCAGGCGCGGTGGCTCATGCCTGTAATCCCAGCACTTTGGGAGGCCGAGGTGGGTGGATCACGAGGTCAAGAGATCGAGACCATCCTGGTCAACATGGTGAAACCCCATCTCTACTACAAATACAAAAAAATTAGCTGGGCGTGGTGGTGCGCTCCTGTAGTCCCAGCTACTGGGGAGGCTGAGGCAGGAGAATTGCTTGAACCCGGGAGGTGGAGGTTGCAGTGGACCAAGATCGTGCCACTGCACTCCAGTCTGGCATCTGGTGACAGAGTGAGACTCTGTCTCAAAAAACAAAAAAACAAAAAAAAAAAACTCATAAAAATAAACTAAATATAGAAAAGAACAGGCAATGAATATTTTGGAAACTGTCACAAAGTACATGAATATTTTGGAAATTGGGAAAACAGTGACAATTCCTGTATTAGTATTCTATTTCTTTCTTCTTTTTTGTTTGTTTTGTTTTGTTTTGTTTTGTTTTGTTT
This sequence comes from Alouatta palliata, assembly GCA_004027835.1. Lineage (NCBI taxonomy): Eukaryota > Metazoa > Chordata > Mammalia > Primates > Atelidae > Alouatta > Alouatta palliata. The sequence continues at coordinate 1,339 of PVKV010008596.1, forward strand.
TGTTTTGTTTTGTTTTGTTTTGTTTTGTTTGAGACAGAATCTTACTCTGTCACTCAGGCTGGAGTGCAGTGGTGCGATCTTGGCTCACGGCAACCTCCGCTTCCCGGATTCAAGTGATTCTCTTGCCTCAGCCTCCCAGAGTAGCTGGGACTACAGGCATGTGCCACCACACCTGGCTAATTTTTTGTATTTTTAGTAGAGACGAGGTTTCACTGTGTTAGCCAGGATGGTCTTGATTCCCTTACCTTGTGATCCATCTGACTTGGCCTCCCAAAGTGCTGGGATTACAGGCGTGAGCCACTGCATCCAGTCCTAGTGTTCTATTTCTATAACAAACTACTATAAACCTAAAGGGTTGAAACAACATGCATTTATTACCTCACAGTGTCAATGGGCCAGGAATCTGGGAAAAGCTTTTCTGTGTCCTCAGATCAGGGTTTCAAACGGCAGCCATTAAGATGTCAGCTGGGCTGCATTCTTATCTGGAGAGTTAATTAGTGAAGAATTCACTTGCGAGCTTATTCAGGTTGTTGGCAGAATTCACTTCTTTCAGCTTTATTACTACAGACCATATATATATATATATATATATATATATATACGTATATATATATATGTGTGTGTGTGTGTATATATATATGTATATATATATATGTGTGTATATATATATATATATATTTTTTTTTTTTTTTTTCCTGAGACAAAGTCTAGCTCCGTCACCCAGGCTGGAGTGCAGTGGTGCCATCTTGGCTCACTGCAACCTCCACTTCCTGGGTTCAAGCAATTCTCCTGCCTCAGCCTCCCAAGTAGCTAAATTTACAGGTGCCTGCCACCACACTCAGTTAATTTTTGTATTTTTAGTAAAGACAGAGTTTTGCCATGTTGGCCAGGCTGGTCTCCAACTCTTGACCTTTGCCATGTTGGCCTGCCTTGATCTCCCAAAGTGCTGGGATTATAGGTATGAGCCTGCCTCATCCACGAAGGCCCCATATTCTTACTATCTCTCAGCTAGAGGCCACCCTGAGATCGTTAAAGGCCACCCACAGGTGCTTGCCATGAGGCTCTCACAACATGGGGCAACTTACTTTTTCAAGGTCAATGGGAGAATCTTTCCCATCAGCCTGCTAAGATATTGTCTTATATAAAAACATAATTGGAACAGTGGCATCTCATCACCTCTTCCATGTATTATTAGTATAACCTACTCAAAGGAGTTATACCGCCATTCTATTGGTTAAAAGCAAGTCACCCATTTCTGCACACAAGAAGAGAAGATTATACAAGGGTGTGACTCATTGGGAATCACTGGAGGGTGAGTCTGCCATAGTCCCTAGCATTTTTCATGAATGCCTCTGTTCTGCAGAGTACATTGCCACTAGACGGTGATCTCTCTACCACCGTCTCAAACAAATGTAAACTTTAAAAGATGTTCCCCATGTCCACTTCTGAAAGAAGGAAGTGTGGGCTTAATTAATTAGCAACTATTTTGCATTTTAATGTGGCTGTGTTTTAATAATTAGTAGTTAGAATTCAGAACATGTGAGAGACATACATCATATCTCACCTTTTAGAAGGTGGAAATTAAAAAGAGGACATATTTCAATGAAGGGGGATCTCTGAAGGGGAATGTTGTGAAGGAGATGCAAGAATAGAAAATAAAGCTTAAAAAAAAAGTAGCCAGGTACAGTGGCTCACACCTGTAATTTCAGCACTTTGAGAGGCTGAGACAGGCGGATCAGAAGGTCAGGAGTTCGAGATCACCCTGACCATCATGGTGAAACCCGTCTCTACTAAAAATACAAAAATAGCTGGGCATGGTAGAGCTTGCCTGTAACCCCAGCTCCTCAGGAGGCTGAGGCAGGAGAATAACTTAAACCCAGGAGGCGGAGGTTGCAGTGAGCCAAGATTTCACCACTGTGCTCCAGCCTGGGAGACAGAGACTCTGTCTCAAAAAAAAAAAAAAAGGTAACAAAGTCTCCTAAAGAAATTTTCAGAGGACATTTGATTTTGTAAAATTGAAAGACTTCAAAGAGCAATTAAAAGATACTTACAAGTTTAAGAAAAATTGAGGCAAAATAAAAATATGGTATCTACAAACTTTAAAAGGGAGCAGGAATTTGTCCTCCAAGGAAGGATATCTGACAATTACTGAGGAAGACTTTAAGTGACCTGTTCAATGGGAGAAGGAAAGAAAAAGCAAAAGAATTTTGATGGTAAGGATAAAAATTCCCCCAAGATAGCAGAAGTATTTCCAAGAATAAAACATAAAAATAGAAAGAGTGAAACAGGAGATGGTTAAACAAGCAACATTTGAAAATTAGGTTAAAAAAAATTGGTAAAAGACATTTGTAGATAATATTCAGTTGGGTTTTTTTTTTGGTCATTTGAAGGAGAGTTTTAGTTAATATATGTAAGGCATAAAATTATTAATTTAAAATGAGAATAAAGTAACATAATAAATGTGAGAACACTTTGATAAAAATATGCAACTTTCAAAGTGTATTGTTATATTTTGCATTCGTTAAGATTCTTGTCTTGCTATTGTTTTTGTCAATAATAATGTGTTGATTTTTATTGACAATAATGAGGTATGCATATTTAAATATGTTTGCCATTGATGTCAAAATCATTAAAAACTTAATTGTTCTATTATACTTATTGAACAAGACATTCTTTCTTTGTGTATATTTAGTTATTCACTTATTTAAAGTATTTTTCTCAAAAAGTACATTAATTTCAATTAGTCATTTTTTTAAAACTATTTTTGGGCTGGGTGCAGTGGCTCATGCTTGTAATGCCAGTATTTTGGGAGGCAGAGGTGAGAGGGTAGCTTGAGTCCAGGATTTTGAGAAGAGCCTGGGCAATATGGCAAGGCCCCATGTCTACACGAAATTAAAAAATAAGCTGGGGATGGTGGCATGCACCTATAGTCCCAGCTACTTGGGAGGCTGAGGCAGTAACATCACTGGAGCCTGGAAAGTCAAGGCTGCAATGAACGATGACCATGCCACTGTACCCCAGCCAGGGTGACAAAGCGAGATCCTATCTCCAAAAAAAAAAGAAAAGAAAAGAAAAAACAACTGTTTTTGGCCCTTCGACAAAAATGAAACTCTACAACCATAATCTCATTAATTTTCACATAATTCCAGGGGGGTTATCTAGCATAATTTATTATATCCTCTTTTTAACTTAGGAAAATGAATAAAGGATAATTAGTATAAGTAATCGATGCCTATGAATAGTGCCTCTGGCTGGAGCAAAGGAACTAATTGATCTAGATGATCATTTGAAAATTCAATATTTAAAAATTCAACTAACTGGCCAGGGCCAGTGGCTCACACCTGTAATCCCAGCACTTTGGGAGTTCGAGGCAGGTGGATCACTTGAGGTCAGGAGTTCAAGACCAGTCCTAACCAGCATGGTGAAACCCTGTCTCTATTAAAAATAGAAAAAAAAAATTAGCTGGGCGTGGTGGCACATGCCTGTAATCCCAGCTACTTGGGAGGCTGAGGGAGAAGAATCTCTTGAACCTGGGATGTGGAGGTTGCAGTGAGCCGAGATTGCACCACTGCCCTCCAGCCTAGGCGACAGAGAGAGACTCCCCTAGACACAAGGCACAAGACAACCTCATCAGAACTGCTGTTACCCACAGTGGGCCCAAGACCCTAGGTCAGTTCCTATAAACTTTATAGTGAGCACCATGAAGTCTGACACTTCCAATGATGTCAGTGGTCTGTCTGTAAATGTCAAACAAAATGTATCCTAGTTTAGGATCAAATATATCTGGTATATTAAAAGGGAAAACATTTGCCAAATGTGATTTTAAGAGAAGACAGACAAATTTTATTTTAAAAGTCTTAGGCTGGGCACAGTGGTTCGCACCTATAATCCCAGCACTTTGGGAAGCCAAGGCAGGTAGTCTCTTGAGGTCGGGAATTTGATCACCCTGGCCAACATGGCAAAACGCTGTCTGCACTAAAAATACAAAAATTAGCTGGGCATGGTGCCAGGTGCCAGTAATTTCAGCTACTTGGGAGGCTGAGGGAGAAGAATCTCTTGAACCTGGGAGGCAGAGGTTGCAATGAGCCAAGATTGCCCCACTGCACTCCATCCTGGGCGACAGAGAGAGAATCCGTCTCAAAAAAAAAAAAAAAAAATCAGCTAACCTATTAGATAAACCTCATTGCTTTAGTTTACCTAATAGAGACACAGGTATTTATTTTTTTTACTTTCGAGGTTGGTCTTAATATAATTACATATTTTACCTCTCTGAGACTCTGATTTCTTCACCTTATTATTTCTCTGAGAAATAAAAGTAAGGCCGGGCACGGTGGTTCACACCTGTAATTCCAGAACTTTGGGAGGCCGAGGTGGGCGGATCATGAGGTCAGGAGTTTGAGCCTGGGCAACATGGTGAAATCCCATCTCTACTGAAAAAATACAAAAATTAACCGGCCGTGGTGGTGCACACGTGTAGTCCCAGCTGCTTGGCAGGCTGAGGCAGGAGAATCGCTGGAACCCAGGAGGCAGAGGTTGCAGCGAGCCGAGATCATACCAGTGTACTCCAGCCTGGGTGACAAAGAGGTAGACTCCATCTCAAAAAAAAAAAAAAAAAAACAAAGAAAAGAAATAAAAATATATGAAGGATCTTATGTATTAATGTATTTAAAATTTTTCATTAGTATGACTCCATTCTAAGCCCCATCTTATAAATTTTTTAATTTATGAAAATATAAAACCCATACCACCAAAATATACAATCTTAACACATTTACACATTTTACTTCCAGGTGAGACATAAAACAGTATTGCTGAGAAAATTGTTAGAAGAATGAACTACATCTCAGTTGTGATTACCTTAAAATCAATATTCCTTTATTTGAACAAGCAGCAGCAAAAATCATTAAGATAGGACTCTAGAAATTCAGGTTAAATTACAGCTCAATCATGAATTTGTTAGATCATTTGGACAAATTATTCCAACAATTTCAATTTCTGCCTCTTGTAAGTATAATAAGCATAATCATCCTTACTGGATAGTATTATTTTGAAACACATTTTTAGAAACCTAATATAATATTAGATACCTAATATAAGAGAGGAAAGATACTATTACAAAAGTAATATCTGTCAAGGGGTAGGTTTTTTTTTTTTTATCACATGTATCTGAAATCATGTCTTTATTCATTCCTATATAGGTGGTGTGTGTGTTCACATACAACTCAGAGTAATGCAGTATTTCATGAAATAAAATCCAGAACAGGCTTTAAAAAATAGTAAAGATCTTGAGGAGTAAAGCAGGTGAGCCAGCCGGGCACAGTGGCTCACGCCTGTAATCCCAGCACTTTGGAAGGCTGAGGCGGGCGGATCACAAGATCCGGAGTTTGAGACCAGCCTGGCCAACATGGTGAAACCCCGTCTCTACTAAAAAAACACAAAAATTAACTGTGTGTATTTGGGAGGTTGAGGCAGAAGAAATGCTTGAACCGGGAGGCAGAGGTTGCAGTGAGCCGAGACTGCACCATTGCACGCCAGCCTGGTCAACAGAGCGAGACTCCGTCTCAAAAAAAAAAAAAAAAAAAAAAAAAAAAGCAGGTGAATTCATTTAAATTCCCGAATCCTGAGGACATCTTTTATCCATTCTACATAGCATCCAAAACATGTCAATGCTGCGGGTTCCTTTGTTAATCTTGTTTTGAATTTCCCAAGTGAAAAACATACCAAAGAAACAAAATTCGATTTAGAACTAGCAGCAGAGAGCCGTGGACATGACTGGTTATGCTAACACTCCAGCCCACTTTCACTGCTTGCACAGGCCATCCAGCTGCCCCTCACAGCAGCCAGTTGTCCCAGTGACGGTGTTTCCATGGCTATCACTACCACTTCTCTGCCCCTGCAGCCTGTTAGACAAACACGCTTTGCTGTTCCTAAGCGTGCTTGCAGATCCACATAATTATCTTTTGTAGCTCCAGTTCCCAAGATTTGACCACTAGCCAAAACAGCCATCGACCCTGTTTTCATAAATCTTTTTTTCAGTTTTATTATTTATAATGGTTTTTTGTATTGTTACAGCTGCCACCCCTTCCTCCACAATGCACATCCTTTTCCCGTTAGCTTTTATCTGAGTCTCCCGTAAATCTCAGCTAACAAGATCTCCTAAATATGACTAGCCATTCCTTTTCTTTGAAGGTTCTTTAAGACAGACAAACCCCTATGAAGACACACAGTTGGCTAAAAGTACATCATCAGGTGATCATACCGCAGGCAGCAACTGCTAAGAAATACCAGAGGTTAAAAGAAAAATCTGCTTTTCAGACCCAGTAAACTAAGAACTACCTAACAGTAGCACAGAATTAGCAGATGTAAAGCCTCGGGTCATTGCTAGAGGATGAATTCCAAATCAGAGACCTTGGGGACCTCATCAGATTTGCCAGGATATCTCAGTTGCTACATTTTGCCTGGTGTATCCCTACGAAAAAATATTAAATAAAGTTTAGTTTTGGAACTAAAAGAGCTTTGTATATTCCTAATGCTTTCCGTGTGTCTAACTGCTTTAAGAGGCAAGTTTTTTACAAACATTATTATTGTGGGTGTTCAACAAGACTAAATATGGTTTTTTTCAACCAGATTTTCTTTTAAAGTACAACATAAAGTCTGTGGATTATCAGAGTACTTTTTAAAATTAAAATATTTCTTCTATTTCTATACTTTAAGTATAAAAAAGCAAATGATTTTTAATTTGTGCCTTCAGCTATTCCTGTTACATTAATTTAAACTGTATTAAAAAGTCATTTCTACTTTCAGGTATTATAAACTGTCATGCTCCCAATAAACAATTTTATATTACAGAAAATGTAATTTCCAAACTGCAATAAATAGCTTCTTTTCTCAGGTCCAGAGTCAAATACTGTTTACAAATTTGCATAAGCAGGACTTTTTTAGTCCTGTTAGATTGTTCATCTACATAAATAATACTAGAGGGTGAGCAAGGAATTTTTCTGATTTATGCAACATTGTCCTAATATTTCTGGAGGATAAAAATATTTATATGGGCCAGACACAGTGGCTGACACTCTGCCCCCAGCATTTTGGAAAGCCCAGGTGGGTGGATTGAGAGCCCAGGAGTTTGAGACCAGCCAGGCCAACATGGCAAAACCCCATCTCTATGAAAAACACAAAAATTAGCCGGACATGGTGGTGGGTGACTGCAATCCCAGCTACTTGGGTAGTTGAGGCACAAGAATCGCTTGAACTCAGGAGGCGGAGGTTGCTGTGATCTGAGGTTGCACCACTGCACTCCAGCCTGGAAGACAGAGCGGCACTCTGTCTAAAATAAATAAATAAATAAAATTTTTTTAAAAATTAGCAGGGAGTGGTAGCACATGCCTGTAGTCCCAGCTACTACTTGCGAGGCTGACACTGAGGATTGCTTGAGCCCGGGAGGTGGAGGCTACAGCGAGCCGTGATAGCACCACTGCACTCCAGCTTAGGCAACAGAGTAACACCTTGTCTCCAGGAAAAAAGAAAAAGTAAACATAGAATTACTATATAACCCAGAAATATATAACCCAGAAATTCCACTGTAGGCTTACACCCAAAATAGTTGAAAACAGGTACTCAAATAAATACTGTTACATGAATATTCATAGCAGCACTATTCACAGTAGCCAAGAGGTGGAAACAAACCAAGTGTCCATCAGAGGATGAATGGATAAACAAAATGTGGTCTCTCTACACAATGAAATATTATTATTATTTTATTTTTCTAGAGACACAGCCACGCTCTGTCATACAGGCTGGAGTGCAGTGTAACAATCTCAGTTCACTGCAACCTCTGCCTCCCAAGTTCAAGTGATTCTCCTGCCTCAGCTTCCCAAGGAGCTGGGATTACAGATGTGCACCACCACACCCAGTTAATTTTTGTATTCTTAGTGGAGATGGGGTTTCGCCATATTGGCCAGGCTGGTCTTGAACTCCTGACCTCATGTGATCCACCTGCCTCGGCCTCCCAAAGTGCTGGGATTACAGGTGTGAGTCACCATGCCTGGCCCAATGAAATATTATTTAGTCATAAAAAGGAATGAAGTACTGATACCTACTACAACATGGATGAACCTTGAAAATGTGTTTACTGAAGTAAGCCAGCCACCAAAAGCCACATATTGTATGATTCTATTTATATAAAGTGTTCAGAATAGGCAAATCTATGGAGACAGAAAGATTAGTGGTTGCAAGGGGCTGGGGGAAGAATGACTGCTAATAGTTTGGGGTTTCTTTTTGGGGGTGATGAAAGTGTTTTAGTACCTTGTATTACCCACCAATATCCTTGCCTCTGTGCCCTAGTATTCTCTGAATCAATTCCAGCTTTCTGCTTCTGATTTGGACAAATTCAAGTGGAAGTTCATAAATCTTATGGGCAAGCCCTATCTTTTATTGATCCAATTCAACCTATAATTGTCCTAGGACTTAGAAATTTGTCGTGTAGTTCTTTCTGAACCGAAAGCGAGATGCTCCTTTCTTTCTCTCTCATATATTCACAACAAAAACCCAGAAAGAAAGAAAAGTAATGCTTGAATTATTGAATTGTATTCTCTTTGGTGTAAACCATGGTCCTTTTTGAAGCTCAAAGGCTGTGTACAAAAAAAGCAAAAAAAAAAAAAAAATGGCTAAATACAGAAAGAACCCAGACTCAGGGGTTAGCAGTATAACCCCAGGTTCTTTCCCTTCTAGACACTAAATGGAGTCATGATGCAGATTACTATTCCTCAGAACACAACGGCTTAATGTGTTGGGATTTTGCTTTTTGTTTTGCCAGGTCTCAGAAATTTCTTAATGCTCTGAGACCTTAACCCCAAGAAAAGTTATAAAACTATTGCTACCTCTAGGGATGATAATCTTTATGATACTCATGCTCTAATTGATCATGACACTATGTCCCAGGTCGGTCGTTAGAATCCTTTTCATCATGCTACGCACAGCCACTAATTTTCAATTGGATTTGCCTCAAGAGCAGCCCATTCAACACGGTCAGTTCAAATGGCGGAAGAGGCTAGGAGGCTGGGAGGAGGCAGGGGTAAGGAGAGGGATTCATTAACAAGGGGGGACCAGGCACAGAGGAGGAGAGAGTCCTAGAGTCATAAAGAATTCTAAATTTGAAAAGAACAAAGAGTTTCCGACACCATGGGAGAGAAAAAGAAAGAGTTTACCAAATCTGATGGCCTTTTTCCCTTTGTAAATATACCAATACTATATGTGGCATGCTTAAGAATATGTGTCCTTATAAGAAGAAAACACAATGGACTTGAAGTCTGGAGATCTAATGCTATTCCTGTTTTACTTCAGCTAACCAGTCTGGTTGAGGTTTTCTTTCCTTTGAGGTTTTTTTTTATGTAATTATTTTACTGTATATTTAAATACATACATGTGTATGTGTGTATGTATCTATTCCTGCTAACAAAAGCAATCTAGTCTTATTTTAAAATTTCTACTATTAGTAAGATATATAATGGAAAAAATAAGTAAAGATCCCCTATAATATCTCTCCTAGAGAAAAACCACTCAGTGATTTGGTGTCCATTCCTTCATTTTTTCCTATTAATATTTAGTTTAGTGTTTTTAACAACTGCATGGTATTCTATTATCAGAATGCATCATATTTTATTTAACCACTACTGATGGCCTTTTGAGTTGGGGACAGTATTGTCTTATTATAAATAGTGCTTCAGTAAACATCCTAATACATATGTTTCTGTGCATTTGTACAAGTATTCCTGCAGAGAAGATTTCTATAAGTGAAATTGCAGGATTGGAGAGTATGCACACTTAAAGTTTTAATAGATCTCCAAATATGTCTTATCCAGGTAGACTCTCACCAGCAGTGTATTAGACTGCATATTTCTGGATTGTTTTTTTAAGGGACACAAAAACAATGAGAGAAAGCGTTTAAAGATTAGACTCATATATTCTTGGGTCACAGTACTTACCAGGCAAAAAATAATTATATGTCTAAGGGGAGCAATGTTATAGCTGTGAGTTGTCAGGACGTCACAACCAGTAACAAATCTCACAATGTAGCTTCTTCCACATGTAATTAGTTTCTGAGATTCCTCAGTATTATTGGAATGGAAGAGTAGGATGGTATTTATATGGTTTCACATTTAAAAAGGGAGATAGAAGGAGGAAGGTAAATCTTATTTGTGTTGTAATTATTATTCCTTGCTTCATCTTCAGCTCTAACACTCTGTCTCAAGATCAGGACAGCACATTATTGGTAATAATGTAATATAAAAAACTGGGTTCCTAAAAGTGACAAGCTATTTTCTTCACCAAATATTAGTGTTTAAAAAAGACAACTAACAAATTTGGGCAGAAAAACACATGCCTCTTAAAAATTACTTATTGTTTAGTTGAAACACATACAACACTGCCTAGCTTTATGTGACTTTTGTATAAAACAGTAAGCAAGTGTGGCCTACTGGATAATGTAAGGCCATTGCCTCGCCAGGAGCTCGGACACCCCATCCCTCTCCGTGCCTGGAAACTCCGCACCAGGATCTGCACTCAACACTAACCTCTGCACTCGACACCTAGCTCTGCACTCGACACCTAGCTCTGCACTCAACACTAACCTCTGCACTCGACACCTAGCTCTGCACTCGACACCTAGCTCTGCACTCAACACTAACCTCTGCACTCGACACCTAGCTCTGCACTCGACACTAACCTCTGCACTCGACACCTAGCTCTGCACTCGACACCTAGCTCTGCACTCAACACTAACCTCTGCACTCGACACCTAGCTCTGCACTCGACACTAACCTCTGCACTCGACACCTGCCTCTGCACTCAGCACCTAGCTCTGCACACAGCTCTCCGGACAGCCCCGGCTGATGCAACCCTGGCCAGCTCTTGCACCAGAAAAAAACCCGCCCCACAATCTACTTACCAATAAGAGGCCGCCCCGACTCCATCCCACTCCCCTGCAGCCAATCAGAACACCTGGCCACTCCTTGCTCTCCCAAAGCTGTAAAAACCCCTCATTCTGGGAAGCCAGTGCGACTTCTCTGGCCCCTCCTCCCCAGGACCACAGAACCTCCCCTGGGAGCTTAATAAATTGGCATTTAATTTTCCTAGGCTGGTCTCAGTTTCCTCATTTTAAACTCAGCAATAACCCTTACAGATAATATGCTAATTAATAGCAATACTAATAATTACTACTATTTTTGAGTATTAACACAGGCACTAGGTTAAGTGTTTTACAAGAATTATCTCATTTAATCTTCAACATAACCATATGACATAAGGACTATTATTACCCCATTTACGGATACAATATACAGTTTTTTTCAGATAAACACTTTAAGCACAGTTACAAATACAGATGCTTTAGACAGTGATTCATAATGCTGGAAAGCGCCTTAAGCTCATCTTCCTCCTATGACTCATTTCTCCCTTGGAAGGGGATACTGATTGATTACGTCTTTACTTGTCCTACCTTGGGTATTGTGAGGATTAAACATTACACACAAATAGCACATGCAATTCATTCTGGATTTACTTGTCAATGAAAGGGAGAATGGCGGATCCTCTCAGCTGGGATTGAGCAGGGCTCTGACCCACCCTCAGAAGCTGGAATCCTGCCCATAGGGTGGCCCTGATTCACTTCCTTGCCAATGCCCAGATGGGCAGAACATGGTTCTACTCTTCAAAAGTTTTGTTAACACAGGAGAGGTCTCAAGCCAACCCTTGAGACAAGCAATAGGAATAGATCCTTGACGCTCATGGATAAACTATCACGAGTACAATTTACCTCACTGATGAATTACTGTTGGGAAATTTATGAGTTGTATTATAATGAGAAAGTGAGGGAGAAGAAAGCCTCAGTGCACAGTAAAAGCAAAACTACATTTGGCAGAAAAGGATCCACGTAGGAAAAGAAGCCTGCAAATCTTAGTAGGTACATGCTGGGCACAGCATGGGCAATAACGTTTGAGGTCTGTAGAAGAAAAAATAGCATCACTGAGATCAAGGAAAAGAAGAGAGAAAACGATGTGAATGCCCAAAGAGGGATTAACATTCGTTCCGCTTCAATACAAAAGCATATTGTGCTTGTATTGAAATATCAATTTTGAACAATACTTTATCTGCACCTCAATCTATTTGTAATAAAGATGTCCTCCTTGGAGCATAATGAAGAAGTCTCATAAAGTTAACAGTTAGAAGGAAGATGATATTCAATCAGCCTTGATGCAATTTGATCAAAAGTAATAAGAGAGATGAAGAGCTGGTGAATGTTCTGAGCAGCAAACACTTTAAAAAAGAGCATCAGTTTTTAGTGTAACCTTTGGTATTTAATGCATTTACAAATGAGAATCTCATCTCTGCCTGCCATTCTTCCTTTATTTAAATATTGGTTGTTTATTAAACTTAGTTCCTGAACAAAGTATTCAGTATGTAGTCATGCTTTTGTTTAAGAAAAGATTCTCCAAGAAACGTATTTTAGAAATTAATTTCTGGACTTTAGGTTTCAAACTACCATCCTTTTCAGGGCCAGAAAACAATTAGCTTTCCGTCAAACTGGGAAGTTAATCTGGAATGTTTTGAGGATGCTCGGGTTCTTGCAAGCTTTATACCTAAAGCAGATTCACAGCTCTTCAGAGAACAACCTTTGAAGTTATCACGCTTTGCTAGCATCTCAAATGTTTTGCTTTGATCGGCAGGTACTATTTTTCCTAAAAATCTTTCTTGTGATTTTTGTATTTCTTGTCACCAAGCGTATAAATTCTGCAATGCCCATACTCTTGTGAACCGAGGTTGAAATATATGGGCAAATATTTTGCCAGTTGTGTTGTCTTTGGTAATACAGAAGTAAGAGAAACAGCATCACTGAAGCCGTCTGTTTTCTTTTAAATTCTCATTAAAATTCATTTTGATTATGTAGTAATTTTATATTTTCCTTTTATGTTTACGTTCTGGAATTTGAATAAGAAAGATGGAGTCATTTATCTGAAAACTTTACGCAAAATGAGAAAAAGAACAAACAATTTCTTAATGAGTTTCATTCCTTTTATTGTTACAGCATAGGTTTTAGAGAGTTTTGTATAATATTTGATAACGAATATATATAACATTTAATGAAATATTTACTAATTATATTGTATATGAAATGATATTTATAAGACGTGATGGGGAAAAGAGAAAAAGAAAAGAGGAAACAAGCAAGGAAGGGAGAAAAGGAAGAAAATTTAAAAAGAGAACATGGAAAACAACTCAAATCAGGAAAGAAAACAAAAAGAAAGAAGATCAAAGAAAAGGAGGGAGACAAACAGGAAAAAAGGTAAAATCAAAGCAATTATTTTCCACAAATTTCATTACAGTTATTACTATTAAAATATATTTCTATATGTATACAAATGTATATATACATATATATACATATAATTTTTTACATAAATGTCTTTATTTCCTTAGTACACGTAATACTAAGAAAAAGTAGTCCCAAATGCTTTCATTTCCTGTTATTACATTTTAAGGAAAAGACGATTTTAAAAGGAATATATCCCAACCTTCTTGAATGCAAGGATAATGCAGCATGGTTATTATTTACAGTTTTAAAAAAGCATTGCTTCTGTAAATTTTCCTACCCTGGTATTTGCTGTTAAGGTGCTCATATACTTGTTTACTTCAAAAGACAATTGAATAGCTTGTGGGATACTTTACCTCCTACCAACATAAGGTGCTAACAATGTTGAATAAATGAATAAACAGTAAATTAGTGTCTATAAAAGTCATTTTGATCTTAAAGTCAAATTACTCTCTGAAAAACTGGTATCTGCTCTTCCAGAGGGCAATGAATACATGTGAGGTTAGAATTGATCATATTGCCTTTCAAAAATGTATTATAATCTAGCATCCCTAATCTTGATACAAACATTTTTAGCTTTGTTTTTATGTTTTGAGCTCAGCTTTGCTACCAGCACCACCTTGTGATTAGAAATCCGATTTTGTCAGTTGGAACGTAGCCTGCTTCAGCTTATCTGGTCACTAGCTTTTTGCTCTATTGCATACCTTGAGCATATGCATCAGCTACAATGTTTCCAAGTAGATGCGTGGTGTTTGAGACAGCACACCGGGTACCTTTAAAATAATTATAGCACTGGGATTTTGGACCTGAATTTAAGGTGCCTTGTTAAAGTTTCCTCCTTGTAAGATGGTAGCCTTTCAAATATTAGGCAGCTACCTGCAACACTGGGCATTCAGCCGAACCCATCAGGCTCATGGCATCTTGTTCCCTCTCTGTTGGTACATCCTGTTAGATTTATGCAGCAGACATAGATAGGGAGCAAGCCAATTGGCTACACGGTATTGAAAGTCAATTGCTAAGAATGATGAAGACAAGGATAGCCTTCTCTGCTAAGAAGATTCTAATGTATTCAAGGATCTCAAGAGAAACAGTCCCAGATAGCAACAGTATTCAGTCTTAGACTATGGCTCACATTATATACCTATCCAGCTCCTCTGGTCCTCAGCAGAAAACAGAAGATTTTGAAATGAGTATCACCCCTGCTCCTGAATACAATGGTACCTTTCATCTATTTCTGGTGATTTTTCTTTTCTTTTGTTGCTGAATCCCCTACATAATTGTAAGCATGTCGCAGGCAAGCACAATGGTAAACAGTGGGTGGACGCTTCCTCCACGGATGCAGACAATATCTGCCTGGCCAGCACTGCTTAATTCAGCCATTAACCCACTTTTACACGCTCTTTTGAAGAAAAGGTGCAGAAAAGCTCTTAACTTAAAGGAGAAGACGCTTTTCAAATTTCGTTTTCTGGTTCAAGATGTTTTGGCGAGTCTGTTTGAAAATGCTAAGGAAAAAAGCAGAAAGAAAGGCCTTCCAACAAGTCGTAAACAACCCCCAGGCCTCTTTCAGAGCCAGCAACATGTGTAACCTTTGGCAATGTGCAACACTGTAACTCATAAAGCAACCCAGCTGGATAAAGAAATACAGGAGTATATTTCAAACAGTTCTTCTGATGGAGAAGACAGATCTATCTGGATTGCAGGAATCTGCAAATCAGAAGCAAGCAGCCCTTTCATACCCCAGTGGTAGAGGGTCTGAGGATGAGGATGAGTGCAGAAGACATCACTCACAGACTAGAAATTCAAGGTTTACTGGCTGACCTCTTGGAAGCAGCTACAGTAATTTCCTCTCTGGTCCTCCTGCCTTCACTAGTTTCCTCATCTAATCAGTCATCCACACAGCACAGCGTAATATCCTCAAGACACAGTAATTGAACTATGCACTCTGATTGAAAGTTTCAGTGGTTGCCGATTCCCCAGAAAGCAAATGGACACAAAGCCCTCTTCCACAGCCCCCTCACTTGCAACGTGTTCTTGCTCACAATACTAGACAAACTACTTGATGTTATCTAGACATGCCTTGTACTTCTTGGTAAGTCTTCATCTTATTCTTTTCTCCTGGGATACGTATGCTCCACCAACTGCCTGCATTCTCTTTTATTGAAATCTTGGCTGGGCACAGTGGCTCCTAGCACTTTGGGGGGCTAAAATAGGAGAATTGTTTGAGCCTAGGAGTTTGAGGCTGCAGTGAGCTATGATTATGTCACTTCACTCCAGCCCAGGCAACAGAGCAAGACCCTGTCTCAAAAAAAGGAAAACTCCTACCCATTTTTATGGGTTGAACTGTGTTCTCCCAGAGGTATGTTGCAGTCTTCACCCCGAGTACCTATGAATGTGCTTATTTGGAAATTGGGTGTTTGCTGATGCTTAAGATGAGGTCACTAGGGAGGGTTCTAATCGATTAAATATGACTGGTGTTCTGATGAAAAGGAGGGGAAATTTGGACATGGACATCAACATGCACAGAAGGAAGATGATGGGAAGACAGCCATGAAGTGATGGAGGCAGAGATTGGACCGATGCAGCAGCAAGTGAAGGAGCAATGACGATTGACAGCCACCACCAGAAACTAGGAAGTAGCAAGGAGGGAATCTGCCTCAAAGTATGGCCCTGTCAACACTTTAATTTTGGATTTATAGCCTCCAGAACTGTGAGACAATGTTACCAAACCGACAGGGTCCGCTCTCCTGGCACAGTAAAGCCAAACTTCCATACGGAGGTTTTGCAGTGGGAGAAAGGCAGGCATTTATTTGCAAGGCACCAAGAAGGAGAATCGGGCAGCTCATGCTTAAGACCTGACCTCCTCGATGGCTTACAGGCAAGGGTTTTTAAAGGCAGGAATACATTTCAGGAATGCAGAAGTTATAGGCAAACTCATAAATCAGCACATCGAGGTTATATACTGGTTTGGCCTAAAAAGGTGTGACATCTTGAAGTAGGGGTGCTTACAGGTCATAGGTGGATTCAAAGATTCTGATTTGCAGTTGGTTGTGGAGTCAAAGTTTTGTCTAAAAGCTTGGGGTTAGCAGAAAGATCTATTCTGTGGGCATGACTTCCACCAGGCCCCATAGGAAGGAATTTAGAACTAAGACCAGTGGTTCAGTCCCCAGTTCCCCCTTATCTGAGGTCTACAGACCAGCAGATCCATTTGGTGGGAGTCTGAGTTTCTGAAAAACAACTCAGAGACATACGTGAAGATGTTATGCTTAGTTTCTATAGGGAACAAATCATCTCGTGACTCCAACTTTTTAGCTATTGTTTTAGCTATTGTCACCTTCTCACTTACCAAGTTGTTCATTTACTTCTCAGGGCTAGCTAGATGCCTGGAATTTGCCTTGAAAGGAACTCACAATTTTCCTTTATTTCCAAGCTTGGGAAGGGGGTACCCAGCAGGCCCCTAAGAGGGATCCCCACTCCATCTCAACAATAAGTTTCTGCTATTTTAAGTCACCCATTTTGTGGTATATAGGTTGCTACAGCAGCCCAAAACTAATACTCTATCCTTCAAGGACATACTGCACATACTCTGTTAAGCCTTCCCTGTTCAGTCTGTTTAAAGAAATCCCTTGCACCTCTTATGCTCCCCTACAGCTCTTATATTTGAAGAGCATGTCTTTTTGTTTACATTTTTCCCATTAAATTGTGAGCTTTCTAAGACGGATCCTTTATCCAGTTAATGTTTTTGTCCCTCCAGAGCCAGAGTATACAGCTTTGCATTTAGAAAGCTTCCCATAGATGCTTATTAAATTAGGGGGAAGGGAATCTATATTTTTAAAGATACTAATGACAACTTACAAGAAAATAATTTTAGATAATGTCTTGTTATCATCTGTTAACTCATTAACCATTTCTGGAAGAATGGTTAGAAAAAAACAGAACGTTAAAATGGGAATGGACAGTTACAGGCGGTTTCCAGTTACCATTTTTCACCTGTAGGTAAATTAAAAATTCCAGTTTGATAATATGCCATACTGACATGAATTTAATAAAACTAGCATTCCCATACATGATTAGTGAAGATGTAAATTAGTACAATGTGTTTGATGGGTGATTTGAAACACATCTACCAAAATTTATAATGCACCTACATTCGGCCTAACAATTATGCGTTTAGGAATTTATCTAATAGTAATATTCACAGATGTTCAAAGATACGTGTACAGCTGTATTTAAGGCTGCATTGTTTAAAATAGCTAAATAATTTTTGTTTTTTGTTTTTTTGAGACAGTGTCTTGCTCTGTCTCCCAGGCTGTAGTGTAGTGGCAAGATCTCAGATCACTACAACCTTCCCCTCTTGGGTTCAAGCGATTCTCCTGCATCAGCCTCCCTAGTAGCTGGGACTACAGGTGGCCACCACCATGCCTGGCTAATTTTTGTATTTTTTTAGTAGAGACGGGGTTTCACCACGGTTACCAGGGTAGTATCAAACTCCTGACCTCAAGTTATCCTCCCACCTCAACCTCCCAAAGTGCTGGGGTTATAGGCGTGAGCCACCACACCCAGCCTAAAATAGCTAAAAATTTTGGAAAACATACATGTCAGTGGACAGAGCACTAAATGAACAATTTGTGGTTCATCTATAAATGGAATATTGACTAGGTGTGGTGGCTCACACCTATAATCTCAGCACTTTGGGAAACCGAGGTGGGCGGATCACCTGAGGTCGGGAGTTCAAAACCAGCCTGACCATCATGAAGAAACTTCGTCTCTACTAAAAATACAAAATTAGCCAGGCATGGTGGTGCATGCCTGTAATCCAAGCTATTCAGAAGACTGAGGCAGGAAAATCACTTGAACGTCGGAGGCGAAGGTTGTGGTGAGCCAGGATCGCGTCATTGCACTCCAGCCTGAGCAAAAAGAGTAAGACTCCGTCGCAAAAAAAATTAAAAAGGAATATTATGCAGTCAATAGGAAGATTACTGTAGCCTTGTAGTATAGTTTGAAATCAGGTAGCATGATGCCTCCAGCTTTATTTATTTATTTTTTTGGCTTAGGATTGTCTTGGCTGTGTGGGCTCTTTTTGGTTCCATATGAAGTTTAAGGTGTTTTTTTCCAATTCTGTTAAGAAAGTCAATGGTAGCTTGATGGGGGTAGCATTGAATGTATACATTACTTTGGGCAGCATGGCCATTCTCACAATATTGCTTCTTCCTAACCATGAGCATGGGATGTTTCTCCATCTGTTTGCGTCCTCTCTTATTTCCTAGAGCAGTGGTTTGTAGTTCTCCTTGAAGAGGTCCTTTACTTTCCTTGTTAGTTGTATTCCTAGATATTTTATTCTCTTTGTAGCCATTGTGAATGGGAGTCAACTCACGATTTGGCTTTCTGTTTGTCTGTTACTGGTGTATAGAAATACTTGTAATTTTTGCACATTGATTTTGTATGCTGAGACTTTGCTAAAGTTGCTTATCAACTTAAGGAGATTCTGGGCTGAGACCATGAGCACACTACTTGGCTTCAAACTATACTACAAGGCTACAGTAATCAAAACAGCATGGTACTGATACCAAAACAGAGATATAGACCAATGGAACAGAACAGAGGCCTCAGAAAGAACGCCACACATCTACAACCATCTGATCTTTGACAAACCTGACAAAAACAAGCAATGGGGAAAGGATTCCCTATTTAATAAATGGTGCTGGAAAAACTGGGTATCCATATGCAGAGAGCTGAAACTGGATCCCTTCCTTACATCTTATATAAAAATTAACTCCAGATGGATTAAAGATTTAAACATGAGACCTAACACCTTAAAAACCCTAGAAGAAAACATACCATAGGCAATACCATTCAGGATGTAGACAGGGGCAAAGACTTCATGACTAAAACACCAAAAGCAATGGCAACAAAAGCCAAAATTGACAAATGGGATCTAATCAAACTAAAGAGCTTCTACACAGCAAAAAAAAACTAACATCAGCGTGAACAGGCAACCTACAGAATGGGAGAAATATTTTGCAATCCATCCATCTGACAAAAGGCTGATATCCAGAATATACAAGGAACTTAAATTTACAAGAAACAAACAAACAAACCCATTCAAAAGTGGGCAAAGGATATGAATAGACACTTTTCAAAAGGAGACATTTATGTGGCCAAGAAACATAGGGAAAAAAAAAGCTATCATCACTGATCATTAGAAAAATGCAAATCAAAACCACAATGAGATACCATTTCACACCAGTTAGAACAACTATCATTAAAAAGTCAGGAAACAACAGATGCTGGAGAGGATGTGGAGAAATAGGAACACTTTTACACTCTTGGTGGGAGTGTAAATTAGTTCAACCACTGTGGAAGATAGTGTGGTGATTCTTCAAGGATCTAGAACTAGAAATACCATTTGACCCAGCAATCCCATTACTGGGTATATACCCAAAGGAGTATAAATCATTCTACTATAACAACACGTGCACATGTATGTTTATTGCAGCACTATTCACAAGAGCAAAGACTTGGAACCAACCCAAATGCCTATCAGTGATAGACTGGATAAAGAAAATGTGGCACATATACACCATGGAATACTCTACAGACACAAACAAGAATGAGTTCATGTCCTTTGCAAGAACATGGATGAAGCTGGAAACCATCATTCTCAGCAAACTAACATAAGAACAGAAAACCAAACACCGCATCTGCTCACTCATAAGTGGAAGTTGGACAGTGAGAACATACAGGCACAGGGAGGGGAACATCACACACCAGGGCCTGTTGGGGGTAGGGTAGAAGCAGAGGGATAGCATTAGGAGAAATACCTAATGTAGGTGACAGGATGATGGCTGCAGCAAACCACCATGGCACATGTATACCTATGTAGCAAATCTGCACATTCTGCACATGTACCCCAGAACTTAAAGTAGAATAAAGTGTACATAAAATACTACTTAGTGCTGTGAGACTTATTTTGCTACCTATAATAAATGATTCATTTAACATGATGTAATTAACTTTATTTTGTACCTAGTAACATTTGTAATTTGGAAATGGATGTAAGCACCTGCTTTAGTATCAGACTTTTTGAAATATTTTACAGTTTTATTACAAAAGCAATATATGATCACTGAAGAAAAATTGGAAAACAAAGACAAAAATAAGCATCCTTATTTCTAACACCTAGAGATAATCACATCACAATTCAAAGAATATATTTCCAGAACCTTTTCCATTACTAAAATATGTGCACACAAAAATGACATATGTACTTGAAAATTTTTACCGATAATATATCATTAACAGACTGTCATGTTTATAAACAGAATTAGACTTTTAGAGCTAGAGGAAATCTTAAAATTAATTTAGAACAGGACAATCAAAAAATGGCCCTATATATCACCAGCCCTCCCTTGAATGCCCTTGATATTGCTGAGTCATCACAACTTTTGCTTGCAGAACTCAGACATAGTCTCAAAATCTTCCTCAACACAGACCTACAGAAAACCACAACGAAAAGTTTAACGTCATCACGCAAGTTAAACTAATTAATTTTGACTAACCTAAACCAATAATGAGGAGTCAAATATTTCTAGACCAAAGTCATGCAATTAACAATATAAACTTTTGACCCACAATGGCCCTCTGGTATCTTAGGAGTAACTTGGACATTGAGCTCTGGCCCCAGTCCAGTTGGCTGGGCAAACGGTGACTTTCCAGAGCCTTTTCTTTAATGACGATAATAAATATCCCCCCTGCAAATGTGCTTTGAAATAACTCTTAAAAAGCTAAAATACTGTATTTGTATATATTTCTAAATATTATTTTATGGAATATACCTCAAAATATTAATGTTAAATACTGAAATTGGAATGAAAATAAGTTTTTAAAAGGTAAAAGTATGAAATAATAAGTATAGCTAAATTTCTATATATTCTTTGTGATTATCAACATTTATACAATTTGGCCATTCTGCCCCTACTGTAGCACATTTCCAAGGAACACAAGTACTTTTCTACTTGATATTTTGAATTTTTATTTTTAGTTTTTGAGACAGTGTCTCTCTCTGTTGCCCAGGCTGGAAGTGCATTGGCATGACCTCGGCTCACTGCAACCTCCTTCTCCTGGGTTCAAGCAGTTCTCCTGCCTCAGCTTCCTGAGTGGCTGGAATTACAGGCATGCACCACCCTACCTGGCTAATTTTTGTATTTTTAGTAGAGACTGGGTTTCACCATGTTGGCCAGGCTAGTCTTGAACTGCTGGCCTCAAGTAATCTTCCCACCTCAGCCTCCCAAAGTGCTGGGATTACAGGCGTGAGCCATTGTGGTTGACCTGTGGACAGATCTAAATTGCTCTTTCGACACTTGTTTGTAAAAACCATCCAGGATTCTGAGATCATGTGAGGCCCATGGTGTGTAGTTTAGAAATCTGACTTAGAGGAATGCCACCTCTACCCCTGGGTTTGCAGACTGTGGGAGAGGAAAACTATCTGTGCACAATTTAAATCTTCAGATTGCTGGATTTTTAAGGCAGGTGGGTGCCTGTGGCCTTCACCATGCAGTATCTAGTGGTGTCTTTTTTTTTTTTAGAAGTGAAAGGTCTTACACATTTATTACTGAACCCAGGCAACCAAAGCCTTCTTTTCTAATGCCTTCATAACAGATCCAGAGAGGAAACTGTTCAAACTTCTTCAGATAGCGGTGACATTTCTCAGCTTGATTTGGTAAGACGATTGTGACCTTCAGACAGCATAAATATGTGTGCCATCTCATGTGTAATTTCTTATAGACCCAGCTTGGTTCTTCTCCAATGTCTCCTTTTGGAGTTGTAGCTGATTTTATTACCAGTTTTAATCCTAATCCACTGGGGAATGGGACGATTTTGCTTTTGTTTCTTGGCCAGGAACCGCTTAATCCTGAAAGTCTTGTGAGAAGACATAGCGAGAAACTGAGTAAAGCACACACCACGATGGCGGAGAAAGGAAGAGAGGAGCTCTAGTGGTGTCTTTTAGACAATCCAGCTTGACATACTGCGCTAGCAATAAATTATAACCTGGAATGCACGTCTTGGGACTGAATTCTACCACTGCTACCAATTCAAGATAATAAATACTGCCCAGTAAACAATACATAACAAACATTTATTGAGCACTGATTTTGTGCCAAGCTTATTTTGTGCCAATCATCTCTTTTAGGTTCTGAGCCTACAAAGATTAGCCAAAGTTCCCAGCCTGAAGGATCTCAGTGAAATGAGGAAAACAGACATAAACGAGATCATTCTTTCCGCTCTGGACTTTTTCTGTGTTTCATACTTATCCCATGGCTAAAGAAACAAGAGGTAATATTTATAAATCAAATCTGATAATCTAAGTAATAATTTACTTTCCCTTCATAATTTAACAAGTAAATTAGCTGGGTGCAGTGGCTCGTGCCTGTAATCCTAGCACTTTGGGAGGCCAAGGCAGATGGATCACCTGAGGTCAGGAGTTTGAGACCAGCTTGGCCAACATGGTGAAACCCCAGAAACCCCATCTCTACTAAAAAGACAAACAATTTGCTGGGCATGGTGGTAGACACCTGTAATCACAGCTACTCGGGAAGCTGAGACAGGAGAATCACTTGAACCCAGGAGGCAGAGGTTGCAGTGAGCCCAGATTGCACCACTGCACTCCAGCCTGAGCAATAAGAGTGAAACTCTGTCTCAAAAAAACAAAAAACAAGTAAATTAGAGTAAAACAGCAAATGGTAAAAACTTTTTTTGTTCTTATACTCACAACATACATTATTCTATTTATGATTATGTTATTTACTTATTATTTATTTTATTTATATGATCTAGCTAGGTAAAATATGGACCTGGTAACTCCAGTTATTTCAGAGGAGAGGTACTGTCAGCAATGGGCCATATTTATTTGCTTTTCTTGTTTGCTTTTTAAACGAAAAGATATTAATTTATAGTTGGTGTGGAGGGCTGGGGTTTTTTTGGGGAGGGGCTCACAGGGTCTTACTCTGTCACGCTGGCTGGAGTGCAGTGGTGCAATCATGGCTCACTGCAGCCTTGATCTCCAGGCTCAAGTGATCCTCCCACTTCAGCCTCCCTAGTAGCTGGAACTAAAGACACATGCAACCATGCCTGGCTAACTTTTTAAATTTATTTTTGTCAAGACGAGCTCTCACTATGTTGCCCAGGCTGGTCTCAAACTCCTGGCCTCAAGTGATCTTTCCACCTTAGCTTCCCAAAGTGCTGGGATTACAGGCATGAGCTCTGCACCCACCCCCATGTTTTAAAAAAATAGTTTTAAATAATGAAAGTATTATATTATTTCATTATTTCAAAATAATGCCATTTTTTTTTAAGATCTTTTAAAATCATAAAACAAACTCTTTAAGAGATTTAGCTAATGCTGAAACTCATGAATTGATTTTTTCCTTATAAATCAAAACAGGTCTCCCTCACTCCCAGCATGTAGCACAGTAAGCATGTTTTGTGGTGATTTAACTGTTTCTACAATGCCAAGTAGGTGTTAGAAAAACAAAAAGATTTGACATATGTTTCCAATAATTTGTTAAAAGGGTTTTGTTGTACTGGACAGACCATCTTTAATCCTGCAGTTTCTTTGTGGAGCTCATCCTATTCCAGGCATCTTCTTGAGGTTCATCTGAGTCCATGTCATCTCTAAGGGGCACAAAACTAGATGAAAAGCTGCAGTTGCATCTGATAGTGTCCTTACATACTAAGAACAAAAGCTCAACAGAATCATATGAAGTTTTTGTACTGTGAACACAACTATCCTACCATACTCTCCTTTTATTAATGTTTTGACAGGCTAACACTGGGTACGTCAAACCCTCAATATAAATGGGATACCAGAACAACAGCAGCAATAAAAAATTAATAACAATGACAGTAATGATAACACTGCATGCCTTACATGCAGAAAATATTGTGGATGACAGTAGCTGGAAGAGGTGAAAATACTGAGTGTGGAAAGAAAAACTTAAGAAAGGAATTTGTAAAGGTTTTAGCTTTGTAACAAACAACACTGATACACATTTATTATCCACAAGGCATCAGGCATCTAGATGGTGTAAACAGTATTTTTCCCCAACTGTTCACTGAGAGTGTGCGTTTGTATTTTTTATTTTCATAAGATACACATAAAATGTACCATTTTCGCCATTTTTAAGTGTAGGAGTCAGTGGCATTCAGTACCTTTACGAAGTTGTGCAACCATCACCATTATTCATTTCCGAAACTTTTCTATTATTCCAAAGAGAAACTCTGTATCCATTAACAACAACTTTCCATCCCCTTCTCCCCTCAGCTCCTGGTAATTACCACTCTACCTTCTGTCTCTGTGAATTTTTTTTTTTTTTTTTTTTGAGACGGAGTTTCGCTCTTGTTACCCAGGCTGGAGTGCAATGGCGCGATCTCGGCTCACCACAACCTCCGCCGCCCGGGTTCAAGCAATTCTCCGGCCTCAGCCTCCCGAGTAGCTGGGACTACAGGCACGTGCCACCATGCCCGGCTAATTTTTTGTATTTTTAGTAGAGACGGGGTTTCACCATGTTGACCAGGATGGTCTCGATCTCTTGACCTCGTGATCCACCCGCCTCGGCCTCCCAATGTCTCTGTGAATTTAATTATTCTAAGTACCTCATGTAAGTGAAATCATACAATATTCGTCTTCCTGTGTCTGGCTAATTTCACTTAGCATGATGTCTGCAAGGTTCATTCATGTTGGAGTATGTTTAAGAACTTCCTTCCTTTGAACTCAATAATATTCCATTGTACATATATACCACATTTTGTTTATCCATTTGTCTGTTGATAGACATTTGGGTTGCTTCTGCCTTTTGGCTATTATAGCTAATGCTGCTATCCATTTTTATTTAACTTATACATGTATTTATTTATTTTTAGAGACAGGGTCTCACTCTATCACCCAGGCTAGAATGCAGTGGTGGGATCATAGCTCACTGCAACCTGGAACTCCCAGGTTCAAGGGCAGTCCTTTGGCCTCAGCTTGCTGTGTAGCTGAGACCACAAGTGTGCACCATCACACCCAGCTAATTTTTACATTTTTTTGTAAAGACCCCCTATGTTTCCCAGGATGTCTTGAACTCCAAGGCTCAAGAGATCCTCCCAAAGCACTTGGATTATGGCCTATAAATGTTTATAACACTGCTGGGTCGCTGTTTCCTGCTACTTCATTCTCAAGTTACAGAACTTTGATGAGTGCATACATTAACTTCCTAGTGGTTTATTTTGTTTTTGCCAGGAGCGTTCGTAGGAGAGCACTAAGGAACCACAAATTCAGAGACTTTGACTAATGATGTTAACACTTAGTGAAAGAAAGACACAACTCTCTTAGGCTGAAAGAACACTTTATTTATATATAACTTGATACGAAGTATTAGTATATTTAATGAAAGAATGTGTCGAGAGTTGGAAGTGGCTTGTATAAAAGTGCAGAAAAAGTAGAAGTGGAAGTTGCAATATGAAGTTAGAGAACCCTGATAAGCAGACTGTAAATTATAAGTCAATGGAACAGACACATCCATTTTAGAGACAGACACAGAAAATGATCACATCATGATGACACGTATTTAACTAAATAAACAAAAAGGCCAAATTATAAACTTTTTAAAAAAGTATTTTCTAATAATCTGCTTGATGGTCATGCCTCATCATATGCTCTCTAACACCCAGAACTTTGTTGTTCAGAGTTTAATGTAATAATTAGCTGTACAATTATTTGTTTAATGTTTCTCTCCCTTAAACTCAGTGAGGATAGGGCTTGTGCTTCTCTTTTGCATAGTGCCTGCTACCTATAAACACGAGTCTCTTGTAAATTTAGTTGCTCTGATACATTCAGATTGCAACCTCAAAATTAAGCGCCAGAACCTGAAAAGTTAAAGCTGTTGACTCTAGGTAATTCACCAAAATAAAATTGTGTTATTGTAAAGTCAATCAGGCAGCCTTTCCTGGTAAAGCCTTTACAGCACACTGGGCTTCTCTCAAACTCTAGTAGAATTCAAGATTGCTCAAGATAGGAAGATACGAAGATATGAAAGAAATTTTCATTGATATTCCAACATGATCTCTGTAGAAATGTGCACAAGCACTTAAATTACTGCAATGATTCCTTTCTAGCAAGATATTTCAAGATTTTAATGATTTTATCTTAAGTGGAAACTAAAATATAGATGGAATAATGCAAAACAAAAGTGCCACATAGTTGGCAGGTCATGGTGGCTGACACCTATATTCCCAGCACTTTGGGAGTCTGAGGCGGGTGGATCACTTGAGGTCAGGAGTTCGACACCACCCTGGCCAACATGGTGAAACCCCATCTCTATTAAAAATACAAAAAGTTAGCCAGGCATGGTGGCACACACCTGTAATCCCAGGTTACTCAGGAGGTTAAGGCATGAGAATGCTTGAACCGAGAAAGCAGAGGTTGAAGTGAGCTGAGATCGCGTCACTGCACTCCAGCCTGGGCAACAGAGTGAGACCCCATCTCAAAAAAAAAAAAAAAAAACATACTTAATAGTTTTTTAATGACTGATTGACCTTTTCACTCAGTTTTTTCAACCAACTTAGAAACCATGATAATAGAGATGAGAAATTTACCCAAAGAACAAACAGAGAATCTGAAGAACAAAGAGAATCCTTTGCCTGTTCTCAGAAAGTAGCAATGGCAGCCAGAGGAATAGAACTCATATGTCCTGGATTTCCAGTTTCAAAATTTTTCTTCCTTAAAGAGAGACTGTTTTGTGAACATGAAAGTGACTTGACTGAGCTGTCTTTCAGTGCCAGTCATATTTCATATAACAAGAATAAGCTTTGTTAAGCAACTCCCTCTGTTAAGGTGCTGCTTCTCTCATTTGCCCTCCCAGAAAACCCATATCCTCACTCCACTGTTCAAATAATAACCATCAGGGCCGCAATGGCTCACGCCTGTAATCCCAGTACTTTGGGAGGCCGAGGCGGGCAGATCATGAGGTCAGAAGATCGAGACCATCTTGGCCAACATGGTGAAACCCCATCTCTACTGAAATACAAAAAAATTACCAGGCATGGTAGCAGGCATTAGTAGTCCCAGCTACTTGGGAGTCTGAGGCAAGAGAATCACTTGAACCCAGGAGGCAGAGGTTGCAGTAAGCTGAGATCGCACCACTGCACTCCAGCCTGCGCAACAGACTGAGATTCTGTCTCAAAAAAAAAAAAAAAAGAAAAAATAGAACCATCAGTTCAGATGCTGTCAATAATAGTACTAGAGCTTGAGGGCTCTTTAATGAAGAGTTTTATGAGAATTAAACAAAAGTATTTTAGAATGACCATTTTTTTATAGTGGAGGAAGAAGGAGGTATAGTTTTCTACACAGTTAACATGAGCAAAATTCTCACAGCATTCAATAACTTGCTGTTGCTAATTTAAAATTTCTTTCCTTGAGGGACTGTGAAAAACACCTGGTAAAGTGTAACTTGAAAAAGGATGGCTATAATCTGAGCTTTTCTTCTTGCAGGTCTAGCTAATGCTCTTTTGCATGTCCCACATGGTTTCCACCTATATTTCATATTCTGATATCTGGGTTTTTATTTCCTTTAAAGATTTTCTTAGGCTGCCTTGCATAACAGCAAATATTTACAAAAAGTTTACTTTGTACCAGACGCTGCTCTAAGCATTTACAGGTCTCACAGCAAAGCTTATGAGATGGGTACCATTAAAACTGCATTATGCAGATAAAGAAAATAAGGCACAGAGAGGTTAAGAAACTTTTCCAAAGTCGCACAGTTAATATATAGCAGAAATTAGGAATTCAAACTCCATGCAGTTAACTGCTATGCTATATTGCTTTTCTAAGTACCAGGTACTTTATCACCAGTATGCTCAGAAAAAAGCCTAATTCTATTTCCTTAAAAAAAAATTTTCCTATGCTGTTTGGCACAGAAACTCCAAATTCATTTGAGTTGGGAGAGAGCAATGAGAGATGGTAATTGAAAGACTACACAGATGTCATCTCTGATACTGCTTTGTGGATTAAATCACGATGTATGTGAATTTGCACATACAAAGGTGCTTGCAGTCACCTTACACCTACTATTTTTTTTTGCCTGTAATTTTTAGAACATCATGAGCTAACTGAAATTACAATTCTATTTATGTGTCAGGAAATTAAGTGTGTAAAACATCATAAATGTTCCCCCAATATAATAATTACACCATGCTCTTCCTTTAGTAAATTACTAAATGTTTATTTTTGAAAAATATTCTTGGCCAGGCATGGTAGCTCACGCCTGTAATCCCAGTATTTTGGGAGGCTGAGGCAGGTGGATCACCTGAGGTCAGGAGTTCGAGACCAGCCTGGCCAACATGGTGAAACCTCATCTCTAGTAAAAATTTAAATAGTAGCCAGGTACGGTGGCACACGCTTGTAATCCCAGCTACTGGGGAAGCTGAGGGAGAAGAATTGCTTGAACCTGGGAGGCGGAGGTTGCAGTGAGCTGAGATCGTGTGCTGCACTCCAGCCTGGGCAATAGAGCAAGACGCTGTCTCAAAAAAAAAGAAATCCTTTAATTGAGATGTAATGGATCGCGCATTCCTAATGAGAAAAAAAATGAAGCTACTTCTATTTTGAAAAATATGTATAATAAATCCTGAAAAAAAAGGTGTCATCTATTTCCTTGTTCTTCCAGAAATTGGAAGCAGACCATATATATATATACATAATGGATGCCATTTCTCAATGGAGAATAGATTCACTTTCTAGAATTAAAAAACAAACAAACCAACCTTGTACACACAACTCAAATGCATGCAAAATTCATTGTGTGAATGTTGACACTAGATTTCCTTGACACTAAGTTTCCTTGCAACTGTTAATATAACTATTAATAAAAAGATAATACATACTGACAAGACTTTACATTTCTTTTATTCAAAATATCACAGTTGATTAAAAATGTTGAATTTTTTAAATCTTATGCAAACATATTTTATTGCTGTGCAAGATTGCCCTCTTGTGTTTTCCCTAGTTGTCATTATTTTTTATTGATTTAATACTAGCTTTTAACTTTTCCATCTAAAATTAACTCATTACTAAATAAACTTCAAAGACATTTATTCCAAACCATGCAGATTAGAAGTTAATGTTAGTATTATGGATTGTGGTACATATTGTATCTTTTTAAATATGCGAACTAACTTACAAAATACTACGGCCTAAAGGTAAGAAAAAGCAGAGTCAAACAGAAGTAAATACATAAAGAAAAATTTAGAATAATGTCAAGGAATTCTAAAGCCCCGATACTAACTTCCTACGTTACCAAGTTATGAATGACACAGCCAATTAGTCTATTAGTATAGGCCTAACTTAATATCCTTGTGGTTGATTTCTTCCTTTTGCTTATTTAATTACTATGGGTATAAAAAAAAATTAACATTCTTTATTATTTTGAAATGTTTTCCTTGCATACTAAATTAGGAGTTTTCTTTTAAATAGTGCCTAATTAAAACAATTATTCTCATATGTTGTTAGTGGAAATGTAAATTTGGTACACACTTTTTGTAAATTAAATCAGCAGTATATATGAAGAACCTTAAAAAAAAAATAGAGGCCAGGCATGGTAGCTCACGCCTGTAATCCTAGCACTTTGGGAGGCTGAGGCAGGTGGTTCACCTGAGACCAGGAGTTCGAGACCAGCCTGGCCAATATGGTGAAACCCAGTCTCTACTAAAAATACAAAAATTAGTCGGGTGTAGTAGCATGTGGCTGTAATCCCAGCTACTTGAGAGGCCGAGGCCGGAGAATCGCTTGAACCCCAGAGGCAGAGGCTGCAGTGAGCCAAAATCACGCTACTGCACTCCAGCCTGGGTGAGAGAGCAAGATTCTATAAAAAAAAAAAATTAGGTTTGCTTCTAGGAATTACCTTAAGAGCATAATCCTAAGCATCCAAACGATTTTATGCCCAAACAGCTCATCATACCATTATTTATAATGCAAACATTAAACATTATAGTGCTGCTTTCCCTTCCAACACTTTATTATTTGGAGGAAGAGCAAAATAGTTAGGTGATGAATTCCTTCACCATAACCTAGGCCTGGGACTGTGTTAGATTGGCTTGGAATGCAATCATACGGTGAAATCTTTTGCAATGATTAGAATTTCAAGGTAATATTTAAAATAACACAAACTTTTAAAGTGCTACGATGTTAAGTTTAGAAAAATCAGGATGTAAATGCATATATGTATATGTGTGTATGTATCGCAGTAATCTAAAAGCGATCTTCCTGAAACTATACACAAAGACTAAAATGCAGTACCTCAAAATATTGCTAGTGGTTGTTGTTTAGTTGTGGCATTACGTAGGGTTTTCCTTATTTTTCACTTGTTTCTATATTTTCCACGTTTTTATGTTGAACATGTATTACTATTAGATGAAATTCCCGTGTTCTTATATTGGCAGAATTGAGGTACTGCTCCTCTTTATACAGATCAGGAATTCTATGGGCTGCACAAGCTCACAAAACTTCTCTAAAGAAAACTGAAGCTTCAGGTTGAGCCTGGTGCCTCACGCCAATAATCCCAGCACTTTGGGAGGCCAAGGCAGGAAGATCGAGGAGTTCAAGACCAGCCTGGGCAACACAGCAAGACCCTGTTTCTACAAAAAATTACAAAATTAGCCCAGCATGGTGGTGCATACCTGTGGTCTCAGCTACCTGAGAGGCTGAGGTCAGAGGATCACTTGGGCCTCGGAGGTTGAGGCTGCAGTGAGCCATGATTGTGCCACTGCACTCTAGTCAGGGTGACTGGGTGACAGAGTGAGGCCATCTCGAAAGAGAAAGAAAAGAGAGAGAGAGAGAGAGAGAGAGAGAAAGAAAGAAGAAAGAGAAAAAAGAAATAGAAAGAAGGGAGGGAGGGAGGAAAGGAAGGAAAGAGGGAAGGAAAGAAAGGGAGAAAGGGAGGAAGGAAGGAAGGAAAGAAAAGAAAGAAAAAAGACCTTTAGCAACTAGCTGAGATACAGCATCCAATTGAGTGCCTGAAGATAAGTGGGGTGCCCCTACCCCACTAAAAGGGTGGGGAAGGTCCTTTCCCTCCTGATACTTTCCCTCCTAATACTTTATTATTTAGAGGAAGAGTAAAATAGAGTTAGGTGATGAATTCCTTCACCAAACAAGTAAAAGAGAAAACAAAGCAACAGCCATTTATTAAGTACTTAATGCATGGTAGGTTGGTTGAATAGGGCCAGAAGCTAAATGTGATGAGAGGCTGAACAAAAAGAAGGATGATTATAGAACTTCAGCCATCTTGTAGGACTTGCTCAGCTTGTAGCTGAAGAGTTGGTTTTACTGCCTGCAATTTTGCAACAATCCTTCTTTCCCTTATCTCTCATCCCCACTGCCAACAGCAATCCCTTTTCCAGACTGCGTCTTTTCAAAGAACAAATCTGCAACAGATTTCCAGGGTATCTTGGGGTAAAATTTAACCCCCTTGGGGTGGCTGACAAGGCCCTTTGTGATCTGGTTTCAGCTTTCTCCTCTTACATTCTGATCTTCCCAGGCTTCATCTCTGGTGTTCCAGCTTGGAATGACCCACCCTGTCTTGCTTATCCAGCTAACTTCTGCTTACCCTACACGTCTCAGGTTAAATTGGGAAATCTTAGCTGCCCCTGCCATGTGCATCCGTTGTAGGCACTATTTTCCCTATCATAGCCATTTCTGAATGTTACTTAAATCTCTAGTTTCATTGTCCTTTTCATTCTGACTGTAAGATCTGCTCTGCTCCTATAAGGCCTAGCAGGGGAGCAACCATTGTTCATTGAATGAATGAATAAGTGGGTGATTAAGTGAGCTAACCTGATCATATTTAACTTCTCAAAAACTTTCTTTGAAGGGGTGCCATAATTGACGCAAGTGCATATCAAACTAAAGATGATATACACATTGGGATCAGGGATGCTGTGAGTATTTAATTCAGCACTGAAGTCATAAATCCTGCTCCTTGTTCATGGATACATAGTAGTCCTCCTCTCTTCACCGTTTCACTTTCTATGGTTTCAGTCAACCACAATGTGAAAATATTATATGCAAAATTCCAGAAATAAGCAGTTCGTATTACGTTTTAGGTTGCACACATTTCTGAGTAACATGATGAAATCGTATACAATCCCACTCTGTCCCACTCAAGATGTGAATCATCCCTTTGTCCAGCATATCTGTGCTGTTTGTGCTGCATGTCTGTTAGTCGCTCAGTAGCCAGCTAGGTCATCAGATTGAAAAAAGAGTATATATAGCACATTATCCACGGTTTCACGCATCCACTGGTGACTTTGGAACATACCCCCTGCAGATAAGCAGGGACTACTTTGTACATGGGTGTATAGACTTTAAGAGATTTCTAAAATTAGTTTTTCAAGCACCTACGGGAAAAAATAAACATCCAGATATGTTGATGAATTGTTTTTAATCCTTAAAGACCTCTTCATCCAACAGTATGGGATATTCATTAAATCTTCATAAAAAAATCTTTACAGACACCAGAAAACATTTGTATAATAGTAAGATTTTTTAAAGTACACAAATTACATGTGCAGAAAAAGCTGATCTCTCCTATATAAAAAGAAATGTATATATATTTACATAATAAAAAGATTGGAAGGAAGTACATAAAAGTGCATATCGTAATTATTTCTGAGGGTCATCTTGTGTAAAATACTTCTCTTTCTCACACTTTCAGTGTTTCTCTGTACAAGCATGTATTACTTTTGTTAAAAGACCAAGAGTTATGTAAAAAAAAAAAAACTTTATAATAAGATGAGTTCCTTTATGTGTAGGCAGCAGTTTCAAAAAATGTTGTAAGACTAAAGAATAGCCTAGAAGTAGTCAACCAATTGCACAGTTACTCGAAGTGAATGAGGAGAGAGGCTACCTTGGGCTGCACCACAGAATTACCTCTTGAAATAGACCATAAGCCGTAGTTCAGACAGCTGGTCAGGAAAAGTCCCTCACCTGCACCACCTATCTCAATAGATCTAGGAAGTGGCTTTTTCTTTGCTTAACAATAGGTCCAGTGATAAGCAAAACTGCCCTCCTGCAATGCTCCCTGAAGTGCAAAAAGACTAAGGAAGATCAAAGGAACCATTAGCCACTCCCTGAACTTCAAAGGTTTCTCCTATGGGAACTCTGAGAAGCAGCTCTATGTTTGTATATTACATAGAAACTTTCATTACTGTGCATAAATTTAACATGACAAACATCTTAGTCACTTTATCCTTTCCATTTTCTTATTATGGTTGCATTTTGAGGTTGACAGTTTTGTAAACACATTAAAATAAGGAACATATCAAAACATATTAGGAACAGAGATCTACACAGCCCGATCAGCACTGTGACACTATCCTATTCTTAGCATATTATTTTTGTCCTTTCTAAGCCTAGTTTTTAAATGTCTTGTTTCTATATTTTCTCACTCAGAGACAAAGTAATGAAATAAACATTTTGTTTCACATACTTGTGTTTTACTGCAATATTCAGGCAAAGTTTACCAAATCATTTCCCTTTCCTGGACTGGCTTCAGAGAATCAGCCTTCACAATGATGGAAAATGTCCCTTCCCTAAAACATGTGATGCAGGATGTAGTGAGCTAAAGCTGAAATAATTCAGTCAATCATGTGTATGTAGACTGTGGTATTGTTACTGAACGTATTGTTTTGAAGTGATCATTTTAATAATAAAAAATGCATCTGGGGCCAAGCGTGGTGGCTCATGCCTGTAATCCCAGCACTTTGGGAGGCCAAGGCTGGCCAACATCGTGAAAGTTCGTCTCTACCAAAAATGTAAAAAATTAGCCAGGTGTGGTGGCGCATGCCTGTGATCCCAGCTACTCAGGAGGCTGAGGTGGGAGGATCACCTGAGCCTGGGAGGTGAAGATTGCAGTGAGCTGAGATTGTGCTACCAAACTCCAGCCTGGGTGACAGAGCAAAACCCTGTCTCAAATACTACTACTACTAAAAAGCATCTGTGATTATTTTAAGTAAAATAATCTTAAGACCCAAGTATATCATATATGTGATGAGAAGTTCTATATAAGTAAATTTAGTTAAAGGTATATACGCCAAGTGATATCTACATTCTGAAAGGGTATAGAACAAGACCAATATTTTATTCATGCATTCAAAATAATGTATTATGTATATACGAATAAAAAGAGGAATAAGACATAATTCCTACCCTGAAAAGACTTCTATTCTAGAAGAAGCAACAGACAACGATCACAGAAGTCTGCAGCACTCACAGAGTAGGGAGAAACCAGTTTTGCAAGAGGTGGGGAGGTGTGTGTATGTGAGACAGAAAGAGAGAAGGGAGGGGAGGGGAGGGGAGGGGACCCCTGTTCTCTTTAAAATAGCCAATCAGGATTAGTCTAGCTTGTGCAGTCTAACCCTAGCCAATAGGGAATGACACAGCCCTTAGGGACAACCCTCCTCAGCCATAAGTACCCCTTCCCCACTTGTTGAAGCGTGCAGCCACCATTGCTCCATCTGTACGCTGCACCCTTCTATAAAAGTAAACTGCCTTGCTGAGAGGATTTATCTCTGAGTGCTATTTCTTTTGCTGCATTGAAATTTTTCTAATAACACAGATTTTGAAGAGTTAATGTGAGGTTGAAAGTAATGGAAATGGGGACCATTTGACCATAACCCTCTCTGGTTCTTCATAGTTCTCTGAGGCCTCAGTTCCACAAACAAAATTAATGCCTACCTACAACTGGGACTGCCATCCACTATTTGCAAGGGGAAAGAAGGTTAAAGAACAGACTGTCATTCCCCAAATTTTACAGGAAGAATCAAATTGTTAGCCCTTTATCTGGGCATCTCAGAGTGTTCCAAGATTACAGGTAATAAAACAATAAACTAATATTCATCCTTCGGTTAAATTCTTTAGCTCTCAAATTTGATGTATGTTCTTTCTTTCACTCAGGATGAAACAAAGCTAAGGACATTCATTTTCAGGGCTTTTTGTATCATAGATAGGATTAGTGGGATTAAGAATCACATGACATGTAAAATAAAACTACACAAATATTTAAATTATTTAGTATGTATGCCTATGGCACATAACAATGTCATCCTGCTGTGTCAAGGCAACTTAAAGCATCTTTCCATTATTCATTCCCACAGTTACCTTTCAAGTAGGTACACAGTTAGGTTTCTTCTCTAAACCTTGCCAATAAGAGAAAAATGCCTCAGTATTAGAAAGAATTAAAAAGAAATGTTTCTCCTTCCAAGCTGATTTTAGGATGTTGTTTTAAAATTGCTGTTAGTTATTCTAATTGATTTAGTGAGAAGTTTTTTTTCTTCTAAAAAATTAAGGTATGTCCTCTTCTTCCTCAAAAGAGAACAATAGTTAAAAAAAAAAATGACGGTTGCTTCATAGGATATTACAAAACAATGAAAATATCAACTACCCACATAGAAGAGTATCACTGGTACACTTACCTTGCTCTGAGCCTTTTCTTTCCTATGAAGTTATTGCTCATGGAGGTGGTTGTTTTTTCAGAGTCTCATAATAGCAAATGTGTCTAAAGCATTAGAGTGAACTAATCCTATTTCTATGCCTACAATAATGCTATCATCCTATCAAGTAAATATGAATAAAATAGAAAACATTTCATAACTTATAAAGACAAATTTCTTAGAGAAGTCGTCTGATTTAGAAGGCCAGCATTGAAATTTTAATACTGGGATGTAAAGAAAAATCACTGGGGCTGAGACATTAGAATCAGCCCACTAGTTATTGAGGAGATCAGAATTTACTTTGTCATTATAAGCATTCTAGAGTAGTGAATGAGAGAACAGAGTAATTCAAAAAGTTTAACAAGTTCCCTTTTATGTGTTAGATATATGAATACAAACAGTTACTCCCTGACCTCAAGAAGGTACTTATAACTCTTGACTTTCTGAAAACAACTTTGAGACATCTGGTCAGCTCCTCAGTGTGAGTGAGCTCATTGCCAAGTTGCAACACAGAACAGGAAGACCCGCTGCCATTCATTCACTACGGTAGAGACACACATGTATTTTAGGAAGGGCTTACATTTCAAAGTGAATGACTGAGAGACATTTTTCTAAGTAAAAATCACCCTTAAACATTTCTTACAGAATTATCTGGGACCTTTTGAGCCAGTTTTTCCACCATGATTTGAACAGATCACTGTTTCATTAGCTGACCACCCAGCTTGCACTTAGAAATTTTGAAAAATATGTATCTGTAAACAAGGTATCACATTTGGAAATACGGGTTTGTTTTGTGCTTTTTACAAAAAGGCCGGGTATAGTGGCTCACGCCTGTAATCCCAGCACTTTGGGAGGCTGAGGTAGGCAGATCACAAGGTCAGGAGTTCAAGACCAGCCTGACCAACATGCGTCTCTACTAAAAATACAAAAATTAGTCGAGTGTGGTGGCAAACAGCTGTAATCCCAGCTACTCAAGAGGCTGAGGCAGGAGTTGCTTAAACCCGAGAGGTGGCGGTTGCAGTGAGCTAAGATCGTGCCACTGCACTCCAGCCTGGGCAACAGAGCGAGACTCCATCTCAAGAAATAAATAATTAATTAAAAAAAAACAGAAATAGGATCACACTTCTATATCTCATTTGTATCCCCCCCCCACCTTAAGGTGTTTAGGAAGTCTTTCAATCTTCTGTAGCAAGTTATATATTCCGAAATGGCCACAGCAATATTTCTGGTCTCACATGTTCTTTGAGAACGTTGCCTCTCCCCACCAAGAGGTAGAGTCTATTTCCCCTCCCCTTGAAACTGGATATAATTTTGTGTCCGCCTAGATAAAATGCAGCAGAAGTGACACTACATAACTTGTTTTTTATTTTGTTGTTTGTTTTTTTGAGAAGGAGTCTCCCTGTGTTGCCCAGACTGGAGTACAGTCAGTCTTGGCTCACTGCAACCTCTGTCTCCTGGGTTCAATTGATTCTCCTGCTTCAGCCTCCTGAGTAGCTAGGACTACAGGTATGAGCTACCACACCCGGCTAATTTTTGTATTTTTTGGTAGAGATGAGGTTTCACTGTGTTGGCCAGGCTGGTCTCGAACTCTTGGTCCCAAGTGATCCTCCCGCCCTGGGCTCCCAAAATCTGGGATTACAGGCGTGAGCCACCGCACCCGGCTACAGATTACATGACTTCTAAGCCTAGATCATAAAGGGTAATATGCTTCTGGTTCACTTTCTCGCATGTTGCTTGCCGTTGGAACCCAGCCACTGGGCTGTGACGAAGTCCAAAACAATCAGTGCTAAAAGACCACCGGGAGAGGTCTACATGGACTACAACTGCGGCTTCCAGCCTTTTGCCTGCATCAACCACCAGCAGTCAGAGTGAAGTTTTCAAATAATTTTCCTCAGCCTTGGAGTCTTCCAGTTGAAGCCCTGTGCATAATGGAGTAGAGAAAAGCCATCCCAGCTGTGCTCTGTCTGGATTTCAGAGCCACAGAATCTGTGAACCTAATAGTTATTTTATACATACAGAGTTTAGACTATGGCAAAAAGTTGCAAACACGTTCCGTCATATAATTATACGCTGAAAACGTCCATCTGCAGCACCCCAGACCAACTGTATAAATCAGGTTTTTAAAAAACCTAATTTTCTCAGTGTGCGGGTGAGTTGCACTACCTGTCTCAGCTCAGACCTGCCGAGTCAATTGTGGACTAGAGCAGGAGCCCAGCCACAAGCTCAAGTTCTATCCCCTTTGCACTCGCTAGGCAGATCACTTGAGAGGAAGGATCAGGCCACCTGTTTACCAGCGCTTCCCAACCTATTCGTGTCATAAGTTTAGGAATGTGCTTCTTAGCCCTGGTCACTCTCTTTCACCATCTCGCTCTAACCCTTCCCCAGGTGTGCTCGCAATTGCCCAACACCTGTTAGTCACATTTGCCTCCAATTTTACCGGGCGCGAGGAGCAGAGTAAGAAGAGAGAGGAAGAGGGCTGAGTCCCTTGCCTCAAAGTGGCAAGGGCCAGCTGAACTTAATTCACATTGCAAACAGCCACGTTTCGACAGTCATCCCCATATTTTCACAGCTTCCTTTCCTTTAGGATCTGCTTCCCTGATTTGTTCCGTTTTTAACCGCTTCTCCCCCACCCTCCTTGTCCCTAGTCGGGGCAAACATTAAAGGCTGTGCAGCTTTAAAAGGTATTTTTAGGTAACTTGTAAATGGCTGGTTCCACAGGCCCTGAACTGGCGAGATTCGCCGCAGCTCCGAGTGGGCGGTGGACTTGGAGCGCCTGCCGGGTCCATCCCTCCCCGGCCCCGCGTGGCAAGTACCGCGGGTTGAGGAGTCCCAAAGCCGAGAAGATGGGTTTCGGAGCCTGCGACTCCAAAGCGCTCTGCAACTTCCCGGCCCCACAGCCCCACCCACTAGCACGAGGCCTTCCCCAGAGATCGCAGGAGACACCTTCGTCCCCGCCCCTCCACAGGTCACCTCCCTCCACGCCCCCTCCCTTGGTCTGGGCAGCCGGCAGGCAGGGAAGTGTCGTAAAGTCAAGCCCAGGAAACTTTACCCGGGGTAACAGCCGAGGCGCTTTACGGCGACGGCGGCTGAGTGAGAGCCTTGGCTGCTGTGGAGGCGGCCGCGGCGGCGAAGGAGGCGGCGGCAGTGGCTAAAGAAGAGAAGTGGTGGCAGCGGCGGCGGGACCGGTGCGGGGTGAGCCGCGAGGAGGGGACGGGGAGGGGCCGCGGGTGACAGGGCTGGCGGGTGGGCCCGGGCGGACGGGGACGGTGGCCGGCTGAGCAGCTGGGCGGCGCTGAAGAGCGGGGGGGGGGGCGGCGCGGAATTGGGGGGGCCAGCTCCGTGAGGGACGGTTTCTGCCTTTGTTCCCCCCACCGCGGCCGCCCCCCACTCGCCGCCCCCTTTTCTCCGCGCTTGTCGGCCGGGTTTCATGGCCTCCCCTCTCGGTCTGTGTCGCTTCTAGGATGGCGGAGGTACCGCCTGGGCCTAGCAGCCTCCTCCCACCACCAGCACCTCCGGCCCCGGCGGCGGCCGAACCCCGCTGTCCCTTCCCGGCCGGGGCCGCCCTTGCTTGCTGCAGCGAGGACGAGGAGGACGACGAGGAGCACGAAGGCGGCGGCGGCAGGAGCCCGGCGCGTGGCGAGGCGGCGACGGCAGCGACCAAGGGGCATCCGTGCCTCCGCTGTCCTCAGCCGCCGCAGGAGCAGCAGCAGCTCAACGGATTGATTAGTCCCGAACTGCGGCACCTCCGGGCGGCCGCCTCCCTCAAGAGCAAGGTCCTGAGCGTAGCCGAGGTGGCCGCCACCACGGCCACCGCTGACGGAGGCCCCAGAGCGACTGCAACAAAAGGAGCCGGGGTACTCTCGGGCGAGAGGCCCCCTCATTCTCTCCCTAATAATGTAAGAACTGCGGTCCCCAGCCCGGCGGAGGCAGCGGCGGCGAGCGATCCCGTGGCGGCCCGCAATGGACTGGCCGAGGGCACCGAGCAGGAGGAGGAGGACGACGAGCAGGTGCGGCTGCTGTCTTCGTCGCTGACCGCCGGCTGCAGCTTAAGAAGCCTTTCGGGCAGGGAGGTTGAGCCTGGGGAGGATCGGACGATACGATACGTCCGATACGAATCCGAGCTACAAATGCCCGATATCATGAGACTGATCACCAAAGATCTGTCCGAACCCTACTCCATTTATACCTATAGATATTT
Organism: Alouatta palliata; assembly: GCA_004027835.1. NCBI lineage: Eukaryota > Metazoa > Chordata > Mammalia > Primates > Atelidae > Alouatta > Alouatta palliata. The sequence goes on from PVKV010008596.1 coordinate 41,412, forward strand.
TATCCACAACTGGCCACAGCTGTGCTTCTTGGTAAGTGGATAGAATGAAAAGAGGGTGAACCCAGCAGTGGTCTAGACCGTGCGGGGCCGGGAGTGAGGGCCGAGAGTGTGGCAGTGGATATCTCCTGCTGCACATATCATGGTACATTATATGACGTCAAGTGCGTGTACACATTCCTAGTTATTTAATGAAACTGTTCTGAAGGTAAGACCTCATGATTCGGGTTAACGTGATAGTAGTGTAACTGCAACAAGCCTGTATGTTGGCGTGTTCCGCTGGGGTGGGGGTCTTGTTTACATTAGATTATAATCGTGTTTAACTGTCTTTAATTACCGGCCCTCATCCTCAGACACTTTACAGTCAGTTAATTTGAACATGCTTCTATTCGGATACAGGCCTTATTCGTCTCTGAATTAGAACCATAATCAGGGAAGAGTGTATGCATAAAGATGTTTTGGTGAACATGAATGTCAGCAAACTTGGTGTGGCCATATTGGAGAATTAAATCTTACAAGCAATTTGAGTAATTATGGAGATTGTTTCCTTTTACTTCAACGGGACAATTAGCAGTTGTAGCCAGCCTGCTTTCTGGTACTCCATTGCAGAAAGCGCTACTAACACTTCTGGTGGTTGAAAGACTCCTGAAACAAAATACCCTTTTGTGGAATGTAGAAAACTTAAGTGTGAAATTGTTGCCGATGTGATTTTTTTCTTTATTTTTTTTTTTTGACTTAAGAAACTGTAGATGTGGCCAAACACTAGTAACACTGGTTTGTATAGGGTATAATTGACAATAATATTACACTTAAGTGAAAGACTTTTGGACAGACACTTTTGAAAAATTTACATAGTATTGGCAGTACCAATAATTTCTTCAAAATAATATTAATCAATTTCAGTCTGTATGAACCCTTTAACTTAAATGTTGACGGCAGGTGTATGCTTCATATCATGTGCTCACAAACATATTGTTTCTGTTGAATTGTACTAAAAAGATGACATGCTTTTAAGGAATATTTTATAATATGTGAAGGGAAGAGCCACCATTACTTAATGTTTTAGCATTGGCTTAGTGTCACTTAGTAATTCTCTGCAAGATATTTTGACAATACTTAATTGTTTTTTTGATTCTCTAACTTGGTGGTAATTTGAAAATATAACCTGGGTAATGTAGATTATGGTAGTTCTATTTTCTGTTTTAACTTTGCTTAAACTTCAGTACATTTGTTTAAACTGTGGGTACTATTTTATATTCTTGAAAACTGCTCTTTCAGAATTCTAAGCATTGTATCAGAATAGTTCTAAGACGTCTATATCAATAAATATGAGAAAATGATTTATAGCAGTATTATAAATGTCATATCAGATGCCTCTGTAATTGCTGAAAATTGTAGATTTAATTGTAAGTTAACTCACAGAAGTATATGATTGAGTCACATTTTAAATTGAAGTAGATGTTTTTCTGTCCATTCCAGGAACTAGTTGTGTATATGATATTTAGCCAGCTTTTGAGTCCTGATATTTACCTAGGCCTCTCTCAGCTTGTCTGCCATTTTAGACTCTGGTCAACGATATTAGTAAACTTTAGTTTTTATTTTATGTAGAACCCTCCCAATTCACCAGCTGTGTGTATGTTAGCTTTTAGTAGCTCAAGTTTGTTTAATATTAAATTCTGAATGTCAAGAAATTGAGACATGCACAAGTGGTTGACCTATAAGATTTACTGGTGCAAGTATGAGTCAGGAGGAATTAAACAATAATAAAACAGTAGTTAAAAAACAATCAGACTGTTTAGAACTGAAGCTTTTGTCTTGGCATACTTTTAAATTTAAGTCTCCCACAGGAACTGTTTTTTAAAAAATACAAATGTGTAAATGTGTATGTTTATTTTAAACCATATCATTTTAGAACTAAAAGAGATCCTATAGATAATCTAGCCTAACTTAGGTTTTGTTTTGTTTTGATTGAAAAAAAATTAAGGACCAAAGTGACTTAAAATGTTTAAATCTCCAGATATTTACGGACAGGGGTTAAGCTAGAACCCAGCTCTCCTGGCCTCTCATTATGGTAACAGATAACCTGAAAAATGACATACCCTTGATCCATTCAGTGAAGATCATGTCACAGAGTTATCTTCACAAGGGGCAGTTGTCCTTACAAACATCAATCTCAATAGATAAGAAAACTCCAAAATGTTCCTGTTTTCCGTGGATAACCTACAGTGGGTCAGTGGAATATATGGAATTGAACCTTACAAAATTGCCAGTACTTGATTGACTAACAAAAATGACAGCTTATTATGATTCTTCCTAATTGTAAAAGATAGATTTAAAAAGTACAATACAAATTAAGACACTTCAGTTACTCTGCAACCACTTTATCTTTACCTCTTTTCATAGTAATCTTTTCAGTTGATACCTTTTTGAAGTTCTTAAACTTACTGTCAACAATATAACAACATAGTACTTGCCTTTATTTCTCCAAATTTAACTTTTTGGGTTCCTCCAGTTTTCTATTTGTAGTGTTCTAGAATTTGGGAATCTCTCACTTTATGTTTTTCATGGTTTATAGACTTGACAACGCTTTGGCCCTGTAGTGTTAAGTCTTAATTTTGACAGGGATTTTTCTGTTCCCATCCTTGAAACAACACATTTGTCAGCATGAATTCTAAATGTATGTACAGAGCTTTTATTTGGAAAAATTGACAAGCAATTTAATGATTCTTGCACCATATGTTCTTGAGTAGTTTATCAGGAAAAAAAAAAATACAGCATTGGTCTTCATCTTTACTAATATCATCATAATGGTGTATGATATATTGGACTTTTTAGATAATGTATACAGCTTGATTTTTGCTCCTACGGATTCTGAATTAGGAAGAAATCAGGTCTTAAGAATGAACTAATACAATATTTTGTTTTCTTATTCCATGCTCAAAGGACAAAGATTTGTTTGAAATTCCTGTTCAGATTGAATATATTGTCCAGTTGTATTGTGTTTAATGGTTTTAATTTTTCCTCATTTGCAGGTGGTTTTATATGAGGTGTAGCTGTTCTGTAGTTTATCTCATCAGTCTAATATAAGTTTTCATTTCACATAAGCCTAGTTTATGAGGTCAGGCCAAATTCTTTCTGGCCCTTTTAAATATGCCATTTGGTCTGTGATTATTTTATGTATGTATGTATATCTGTATATATCTGTATACACACATATATATTTGAAATGAGTTATTTTCAAATCAAAAAGCTTTCAGAGTTGTTTAAGACAATTTTTGTGCATACTTTAGGTCTTTATTTAAAAAAATTTGTAAAAAGATTGATGTGAGGAAAAAAAATAGAAGTAACAATTTCAAAGGTTTTATTGACCCAAAATAGTTTTGGAATGTGTGATAAACCAGAAATGAATTAGTGTGGGTTGTTGACTTTCATATTTCTTCAAAAGGATTTCTCCGACCTAGTTTAGGTTTGCATGAAATAGATTAGAATTATCTTGCCTAAAAGGTTTCTTCACAGTTAAAAGAAGGCTTTTTAATCAATTTACAGAATGACAGACTAAAACAGTCACAACAAATTTATGTTAAAATATGTATTAAGTATAAATTGGACATTATTTATTAATTTTTAACTTATTTTCTGCTTTTTGTTGTTGAAATAGTTCTGGAAAGTTAATTTATGGAAAACTTTCTACTGACACATTATTTAAACAGTTGGAGGTTTTGCCCTATTTATATTTACCAGAAATACCCTGTTACTAGAACTTTTTTTTAAAATCAGCATTGGAATTTTGAAAAACATTTTCAGTGGTAACACTAGAAATCTTATGAAAATGGGGGATGATTAGGATTTAACATGTAGCTTTTAATAGTCTGAAAAGCTATACATTTTTGTTAAAGTAGAAAATTCTGTAAAATTGTAGCTTTTAACGTAGACCTTTGATTTTGAACTATACATACTCTTTATGAGAGCTTTATGACAGTTATCCACACTGTCAGGAGTATCCAAAAAATGAGATCATAGTATGTTTATGTATATTAACAAAAACCTCTTTGGTGTGATCTAAGCAATACCTTATAAACAGTGCTTTTTCTGAAAAATTTTAATTTTTCTGATCAAAATCTATTCAGGTGTAAATATTATATCCAGCTTTCACTAAAATATTAAATTTATTTTTATTTTTCTCTTTTATTGAGATGGGGTCTCATTCTGTCACCTAGGCTGGAGTGCGGTGGCACGATCTCGGCTCACTGTAGCTTCTGCCTCCCTGGCTCAAGCCATCCTCCTATTTCATTCTTCCAAGTAGCTGGAACTACAGCTAATTGTTGTAATTTTGGTGGAGACAGGGTTTTGCCATGTTGCGCAGGCTGATCTCAAACCCCTGAGCTCAAGCAGTCTGTCCACCTCAACTTCCCAAAATGCTGAGATTGACAGGTATGAGCCACCATGCCTGGCCATTATTATTAAATTTAACTGAACATGTTTAAATTTATATTCTGCTGATAGGCAAGTTTTACGATATTTTATGCCCTAATGAATAGACTTTTTCTTTATAATAATTTTTTTTTACGTATTTCTTCTTCCAGAAATTTAGGTCTTTGTGGCAAATAACTGTGATTATAAGCACCTTGTGTGTAATCTTATAAAGTACTTGAATGTTTACCTTGTGGAAATCTTGTCTTTTATCCTTAGGCTTTAATAGTAAGCATAAAAAATTCATGTTCTAAAGAATATTGAGAAATTTTAAAACTAGAGCATTTGAAGGAGTTAGGGGATTTAGAATTTTGAAACTTCTGTGATTGCTCTCTTGCAAGCATTCCCATTATCTCTTTCCCTGTTAAAAATGCTGATGAATGAATGGTTGGTTGTTGTTTTCCCTGGGTAATTGTGCAGTACCTGATGGTGATGTATTCTTCCTAACTGTTTCTTTATTTTTAAGGCCATGGTAGGGGAGGAGTGTGTAGGTGCCATCGTTTGCAAGTTGGATATGCACAAAAAGATGTTCCGCAGAGGTTATATAGCCATGTTAGCCGTGGATTCCAAATACAGGAGAAATGGCATTGGTAAGAAACATACTATTTCACAGAAAGAATACCTAAGCTACTTTCATTTTTGTGGTTTGAAACAAAAGACTTAAATGTAAATATGTAGAAATGAAAGTGAAACTAAGGGAAGAAAATTAAGGTGGTTTTAATTTTTAATTTCAAAATAGTGTTTTTTAAAAGTTCTTAAAATGAAATTTTTTTCTCAGTGTTTTGAGAGTTTTTAGCAAGTAGCTGATGATCAGTTTTCACCTCCAGATTTTTAAAAATCACTTTCAAAATGCTTTGCATTATGCTAAGGACCACAGTAAATACTGCAGTTTATGATTACATTATGATGGTTCTTCATCCCAGTCTTCAAGCACTTCTCTGTATTTGGGTTAAATGGACCTCAGTTAAGCCAAAATTATGGAAAAATTGTTATCATTATTTGGTGCTAGTCATCAACCATATACTGCAATTCCGGAAGGACCAGGAGACAAGAATTGATTGTTTCTTATAATTCCCAAACTTGATTCTTTGTTGGGGTCTGCTTTTCCTGACATGTTTAGTTAATCTAACACTCATGATTTATAATCATTAGAATCATCTTGGTGGTTTAAAAACATATTTAGGCCCCTCGCCCCGAGAATCCTGTTTGTCAGAGGTGGGGCTGAAATTTTCCAAGGTGACTGTGATACAGGCATGATTAAGAACCACTCTTCTAGTCTGTAGGACTTACAGGCTGTTCACAATGGAGGATTGGGTAGACAAGCGTTTGTCTAAGCATGTCAAATTTTGTAATGTGCTTTAGCTAAGCATTCATAAAAAATGTTTAATACCTGTACCAGTATTTAATCATTAGCAGTTTTGTCACTTTTGTCTTTTTTAAAAACTATGTATGCTATTGTCCAACCTAAGACTGTCTCACACAGTCCTAGGTGTCATTAGAAGTAATTATAAATAGGTTTATTTAATATGTTAGGTTTAACCAACTTTATTACAGCTTTACAGCTTTCCACTAAGATTTTTAATGAGTTGGGCTTGTTTTATGGACCAAGTTTGAGCCTTTGATGCATTAAAAAGCACTGATAAGGACTCATGATAAATTATAGCCAATTATTCAGCTAGTTTGGAGGGCAGAAACCAGTGGCTTTAGGGTTGCATCCTGGCCTTCAGACTTACTTTGTTTGGGCCGTAAAATGCACGCATACTCATATGCATGGTTTGGAAATTATAAAAATTACAAAAATAAAAACTCTCTGTTTTATTTTACTATTATTTTTTGAGATGGAGTCTTGCTCTGTCACCCAGGCTGGAGTACAATGGCATGATCTCAGCCCACTGCAACCTCTGCCCCCAGATTTAAGCAATTTTCATGACTCAGTCTCCCATACAGGTGTACACCACCATGCCTGGCTTATTTATTTATTTATTTATTTATTTATTTTGAGATGAAATCTCACTCTGTCACCCAGGTTGGAGTGCGGTGGCACGATCTCAGCTCACTGCAGCCTCCGCCTCCCGTGTTCAAGTGATTCTCCTGCCTCAGCCTCCCGAGTAGCTGGGATTACAGGGACCTGCCACCATGCCCGGCTAATTTTTGTATTATTTTAGTAGAGACGGGGTTTCACCATGTTGACCAGGCTGGTCTCAAACTCCCAACCTCGTGATCTGCCCGTCTTGACCTCCCAAAGTGCTGGGATTACAGGTGTGAGCCACCATGCCTGGCCAGGTATTTTTTAGTAGAGATGGGGTTTTGCCATGTTGGACAGGCTGGTCTTGAACTCCTGACCTCAGGTAATCTACCCGCCTCAGCTTTCCAAAATGCTGGGATTACAGGCGTGAGCCACTGTGCCTGGCCAATTATTTGTATTTTTAATAGAAATGGAGTTTTGCCATGTTGGCGAGGCTGGGATCGAACTCCTGGCCTCAAGTGATCTGCCTGCCTTGACTTCCCAAAGTGCTGAGGTTACAGACATGAATCACCGTGCCCAGCCTAAGAATTTTAAAATTTGTCTTCTCTTAAAATCAGATTTGGAAATTTTTTTGCCTTTTAATATATCAGATATATTTGACTCTAGGATATGTTTTGCTAGACATTTATAGACATACCACTGACATCATTGGGAGTGCCAGACTTCATGGTGTTCAGTATAAAGTTTATAGGAACCGACCTAGGGTCTTGGGCTCACTATGGGGAACAGCAGTTCTGATGAAGTTGTCTTGTGCCTTGTGTCCAGGGGAGTTTGGAAGATCTTTGGTGAGATCAGCTTGGGTTATGCAGTAAGTTCTGGCCAACTCACAGGAGTTCCTGGGTTGTTCTGGCCATACTGTATCTTATGTTTTTCTTTCCCTTTCCTCCTACTTTCAAACACAATAGAACAGACTCCTGCTTGGGGCTAATAATTATGTCTGAGAAAAAGGAGTATATTGGGAGATAGGTGTTTCAAGAGGAAACATACTGTTATGTATAGGTTCTATTGGCTTCTCTTAGCTTCTTGCTAAAATTTCTCCCATTTATTTTGAGATAATCTGTGTATCTGCATTCAGGGTAGAAACCAGCATTTGACATTTCTGTGCTTATGAATATTATAATTTAGGTTATCTTTAAGAAACTAATTACATTTTTCCTTCATTAATACTCAGATCTGTATTCTAGGTACTAACTTGGTTAAGAAAGCTATATATGCCATGGTTGAGGGAGACTGTGATGAGGTAAGTCTCTATAGATGTTTTATACTTTTTATCTGGGTGTTATTCTTACTGGATATTTTTTATAAATATTTTATAATTTACTGCAGATTTCATTGCAGTGTTACTACACAAATGCAGCCTGTGGGGAAAATTATATTCCATTTAAAAACAAATGAATTTTTGACCTAGAACAAATTGTAATATAATGGAGCTAAAATTTGTTCAAAATGTGAGGGTGGACTCTTAGGTATTTTTAGTACACAATTTTGATATTCAGAGGCTTTATCATCAGTTATTTAAGATAGCTCTTATTACAGACTCTTCTATAATTTGCTTACATATTGGCCTGAGTTTCTAACAATGGGAAAACTATCAGTCTATATGGAGGACATTTCACACTTGAAAATAATCTTTTCAGAATTAAATAATGACAGTGTTGGGCAGGGAAAGACAACCACTTTTTAACAGTAGAGCTATCTGTTCATTAACGTAAGAGCATTTTCTCTCTTAAGCTTGTTTGCAAGGTCTGATGGCAGATACAATTTCTTTGTATCCTGCCGCACTGTGCTTCTACATATGGTAGGTGCTTGATAAATATTGGTGATGATTGGGAATATTGACATTTACTGTTGCACAGTATAGAAGGGAACAAGCATAAACTAGAGAAGTATAGATGTCTTTAATATAGCAGTAGTGACTAAGGAGGAGCAAAGTTGTACTAGTAATTTTATGAGCAATATAAGTAGCAGTTGTCTTTATTATTAGAGGGCAGATGTGCCTTAGAGAATTCTCAAAATATGTGAAATTGGGTAACTTTTTTCAAAAGGTTGACCTTAATAAGTAATTTCTTTTAGTGACTTAAAAAATGGAGTTTTTTCGTACAAAATTTATACACAGTCAGCATATATGATATGTGTGCATGTGTTTTTGTTAAAGTCCCTTCTGTCATTCTCACCAACTCTTCATCCATTTTTTAGAGATGGGAGTCTTGCTATGTTGCCTGGGCTGGTCTCCAGCTCCTGGCCTCAAGTCATCCTTCCACCTCAGCCTCTCAAAGTGTTGTGATTGGAGGCATGAGCCGCTGCTCATGGCCTGTTGCTACTGTTAACTATTTGAAATGCATTTTCTGACTTTTTAAACACACTTACATGCGAATGTATAGTTTTAAAAACAAATGAAGTAATCCTTATTCAATAATTATTAGCAATAATAATTGATTTTTTCTTTTAACAATAATATCTCATGAATGCGTTTCTGTGTTAGAATACAGAGATTTACTGCTGAGTATGCTCAGGCTTCTCATTCATGTTAGGCTATAATCTGACAGATGCACTCTAAGTGTTGCTTATATGAGAAGACCTACAGACATATTGGGTAGCACAGTGAAGTCATACTGAGATTTAAAAATAGCTAATTTTACTCCAAAGACGTAATTCACAGGTGTCGAAGCATCTCACATCGTTCACAGCTTTTAATATTAAAATGTAAAAGGTGCAGTAGCCAAAGTCCTTTACATGATTGGTAACTGAAATTTTGAGGACAGAATTGGATTGGATATGTTCATGAGTATAGGTCCATGTTTGGACCATAGCCACACTGCTTGTCAGCTCATCAAAAAAAAAGTCAGATTTCACAAAAGTTGCTTAACGGCTTGGAGAAATCTTTGGGATAATAGATGATGTTTTGATCTTCTGCCTATTAGAGAGATCCAGTGAACAGGGGTGTTAAGAGTAGAGAGTATTATGTTCCTATGATTAAATCTTTTCTGAGTTACCTTACTCACTATCCTAAGTCACTACCTGTGCAGCAGGCTGTGCTTTTCCTTAACTGATCAAATATTTGAATAGTGTTGGCTTTTCATTGAAGGTTCTCAGGAAGGATAGGAAGATTTTTATTATATTGTTTTGGTCTTAAGGTTAAATTATAAATTGATAATATTTTATGATAGAAAAACTTCATTTTGTCCCTAAAGATCTAATGCTGATTCATTCATTTTTCTTTTGAAACAATGAATAATTAATATTTAGGCTGAAATCAGGGATAGCTTTATAAACTTTTTTCTTTTGTATGATTTTAAATGGATGGCTTTTGCAGTTTGAATACCTCTGTCTCTGGATAAAGTAACTTTTTCTTGGTATAAAATTTTGCTTATCTGTGTCCAACATCATTCAGATGAATAATTTGCCATATCAACTCTTGTTTGCCGTTTGTAAGATCTGGTGGCTATTAAGTTTTCCTTTGTTTGTTAAAATACTTTAGTCTTTAAGACCCAATTCAAATACCAACAGCTCCCTTAAGTTTTTCATGATCCTTCTGGACAGAGTCGATTGCACTTTTCTGTTATTCTTGTTACTCTTTTTGTAATATTTATTGTACTTAATTTTACTTATTCAGTGTCTGTGCCTTGCCACAATGTAGGACAGAGATGGCTTCTTGTTTTTGCTGTATTCTTAGTGCTTAGTCTGACATTTGTATGAGAGTACCTGCTTCATAAATATTTTTTGAATGATTAGTTTTGTGCTTCCAGCATGATGTTTGTACCTTTCTCTCTTGTTGAAGCACTTTTAAATTTTGACTTGTATTGTTGTTAACTTGTTCTCTCTGAACTTTCTTTAAGCTTTATAAAACAGCAGTTGTCTTATTTTTATTCACAGTAAGATTTTTTTTTAAAGGCATCTTTGGGGTTAACCAGGTTGTTGAAATGTCTTTGAAATGATAAATCTCCAAAAATACAGTGATTAATGAACAGGCAAATACTCATGTGCTTTCCCTTTCATTAAGTTAGACCAACCTTCCTTTCTTTTAAAGAGTCTAGAAATTTTGACAAATTATCTGAAAATCTATGAAAGACATTTGAGAAGGGTTTTTAATTACAATTTCTACTACTTAGGTTGTTCTGCTATTTTTAAAATTCTTACAAAGATAGAGATTTTAAAATCTGTGAACCTTTTGATAGAGATACATTTGGCTGGGCACAGTGGCTCACGCTTGTAATCCCAGCACTTTGGGAGACCAAGGATGGTGGATCACTTGAGGTCAGGAGTTCGAGACCAGCCTGGGCAACATGGTGAAATCCCGTCTCTACTAAAAATGCAAAAATTAGCTGGGCGTGGTGGCACATGCCTGTAGTCCCAGTTACTCGTGAGGCTGAGGGAGGAGAATCACTTGAACCCAGGAGGCAGAGGTTACAGTGAGCCAAGATTGTGCCACTGCACTCCAACCTAGGACACAGAGTGAGACTCTGTCTCAAAAAAAAAAAAAAAAAAGATACATTTGGAAATCTCTAAAACCTTACTGTACTCTCTGGCTCCCCCCCCACACACAAAAAAATACATTTGACAATCTGTGAAACCTTACTGTGCACATCAAACAATTTTTACTTTCTATTCTGTTTACAGAACTTGAGTCAAGTTTATATTGCTTTTTGTTGCTATTAGTCATTTTATGTTCAGAGAATATTCAGCCAGAGTTATTAGTAATCACAGAATTGAAAGGTAGATGATGTTTTTCTCTAAATAATACTGCACTGTTCCTAGTCTAATTGATGTTTTCATTTTGTCTTACTGTGATTTTCCCAACTTTTCATATCAGAATTAGACATACGTTAAAACAGCATAGCTAATTTTTTTTTTCATTTTCTATATATTTGGAGCTGACTAAAAAATTATAGCATCAAAACAAGAAACAAGTGGATTTGTTACTTCATGAATAAGAACTACATTATCAGTATGCTGATCTGGCTTACATTTGTTCACATTTCTTACATGCTCTAGCTGCCAGATGTGTAGTGGCTAGGACAAGTATCTCAGGTTCTTGTTTCGCAATAGAAGAAAGGATAAGATAGATATATATATAGAATGAATGAGTTTTCTGTGATGTAGATTTTAAAATAGGATTCGTGTACCTAAAATCAACCTAGTTGGTGGCTGTTTACATTTATGTACTTTGTTTCCTGAAGTAAATATTAGAATATGGACAGGTGATTGATCAGTATGATGAATAGTGCCTTGATTTTCAAGCCAGAAAATTTAAGTATCCTTAAAATCTTCATCTCTAAAAACTTCAAGGTTTTTTGTTTTAAAGAGTTTTAGGCCGGGCGCGGTGGCTCACGCCTGTAATCCCAGCACTTTGGGAGGCTTAGGTGGGCGGTTCACGAGGTCAGGAGTTCCAGACCAGCCTGGCCCATATGGTGAAACCCCGTCTGTACTAAAAATATAAAAATTAGCTGGGTGTGATGATGTGCTCCTGTAATCCCAGGTATTGGGGAGACTAAGGTAGGAGAATTATTTGAACCCAGAAGGTGGAGGTTGCAGTGAGCCGAGATCACACCACTGCATTCCAGCCTGGGCGACAGAACAAGACTCAGTCTCACAAAAAAAAAAAGAAAAGAATGTTTAGGTCTGATTACTGTGATATGAATAGCAAGACATAACTGATCAGAATACAGTGGAATTAGAGTTTCTTAATGGAATTTAAGTGTGTAGTGCCTTAAAATATTTTTATTTGAAAATCATGTCAGCTAATTTTTGCTTATTTACATTAAAGACATTTTTCCCATTGTAAAACCATAATAAACATCACAGAAAACTTGAGAAACAGAAGAAGAAGGTTCACTACCTACCTTTCTAGAGCATTGTGTTAGTTCGTTTTCACGTTGTTGATAAAGACATACCTGAGACTGGGCAGTTAACGAAAGAGTACCACATTGGATTTACAGTTCCACATGACTGGGGAAGCCTCACAGTCATGGTGGAAGGCAAGTAGGAGCAAGTCAAATCTTATGTGGATGGCCACAGGCAAAGAGAAGAGAGCTTGTGCAGGGGAAGTCCTCTTTTTAAAACCATCGGATCTCTTGAGACTTAATATCACGAGAACAGGATGGGAATGAGTTGCCCCCATAATTCAATTACCTCCCACCAAGTCCCTCCCACAGCATATGGGAATTCAAGATGAGATTTGGGTGGGGACACAGCCAAACCATATCACACATCCGATTTGGTGTTTTCTTTCTATTCTTTTTTTGATGGGTACGTTTATTTTTACCAGTTTCTTCTGTAAATAGTATGCTATGTGACTTGTTGCAGACTGTTTACAATCTGCTATTCAAACCCGAGACTTTACCTACAACCTGATTTATTTGACCTACCTAATGCTACTTATTTCTAACAATATAAAGGTAATGCAAAAAGACATTTTGGTAAATTTTAGACAGATAATGTAGTAGCCAACTGTATTTTGTACGATTAAAAGAATAAAATAGATCACATTAGCACTAATGACTAGATTATTAGGAGCCAAGGACATCTAAGTTATTTTTTGAAATAACTTACGTTTTTCTAAGTTAGAAAAGTCTAACTTAGAAAAGGTACAGTCATTCTTTTCCCTCTATGATGTAAAAGGTTACTTTTTATCTTTTTAATTAGCCTTATTTATTATGTATTTACTAATTAAAAAAATATATATATATAAAACATTTTTAGTTTCACTGGAAACATTTTGCTGTGTGTTAGAGACTACAAGGTAAAGAACAGAATACAGTGGGGTTAATTAAACTGTAAGGATTTTGAGTGAGTAGTCTGGCCTAATAGAACTGAATATGAGAAGCCTGGTTTCCATATTTATCTTCTGTCACTTGGCAGTTGTGTGATTATAGGCAAGACATTTAACCTTTCCTGGTCTTTTTCTTTGTCTATGCAACATGATGTTAATTCTGATCTTAAAGAGATGTTGTGAAGAGCAGTACTGTTGTTCATTCAGCAAATAGCAGTGAAGGGCTTCTAGGTGCCAGACAAGTGCTAGCACTAAAGTTCTAGCAGTGAACAAGCCTGCCCTCCAGGAGCTTCCAGCATACAGTATTTAAAAATACTATCTTAAACAGTAATGTTTTGTAATGATGTGGCTTATCCTAATAATGTTTTCTTACTATTGCTAAGAGGGACAGTGGAATTTCACTGTAATATTTTTTCTCTGTTAAGTAGAATTCAACTCTGTCAAGTTTCTTTAGGATGAAAATAACCTAATTATCTTTTGCCTTCCTGTGTAATACTCATGCAATGTGGATTTAAACAGTAGTTTTCTGCTGAATTTCTAATATAAATCCAGATATTCTTTTAATACTTTATAAGAATTTAAGAATTACATTAGTTAATTTTAGTTAATTTATCCTGGCATTTTTTGCTGTGTCAAATAATTTTCTAAAGAATCTCTTTGTTTAGAACATATGAGTGTGCCAGACGAATCTTTACATTTTAACTAGGTTAGACCTTTGTGTAATTTTTTTCTACGTAATTGAGCTTTGTTTTATTAATCTGTTAGGATGCAAACAAACTTGAACTCAGTTTTTAACCACATCTCAAGTGTGTATTTGTGTAGTGGTGGTAGCCTCAGATGTGTTTGGAATATTTTAGATTGGTAAATATTAATGATGGTGGACTTAGAATCCTTTTCATCTTGTCTTAAGCAGGTTAGATGTTTCAGTTGCTACTTTGCTTTACTTTGGGAAATAATCAAGGGGGAGGTACAGTAGAGTAGTTACTGTTAAGCTTTAATTCATAATTGGACTCTGTTCTGTCCTTGCTCTACCGGTGGCCTTGAGTTTTATTCATCTGTAAAATGGATAACCACATTGATTTCATAGGGTTATTGTGAAAATAAGGCTATATAATACGTGCAGAATGCTTTACATTGCACATAGTACAGCTTCAATAAATATTAGTTGTTATGTTTTGAAATTGTCACTCTTTATTTCTCTGAAATCAATTCCGAGTTTTGAGTTGTGACTTTAGTATTTTTCATATTAAATTGCTTTGATTTAACATTTTAGGTATAATTAGGTGCTGGACTAAATAACAGAATTGCAGGAATTACCCAAGAGAATTGTTAAAAACTGAAAACTTGTATTGACCAGACTGTGATGTTACAGACTGTAGTATGACATACATTACTAGAAATCAAATTTTGTGTGTGTATTTTGTTTTTGAGACAGTCTCACTCTGTCGCCAGGCTAGAGCGTAGTGGTGCAATCACAGCTCACTGCAGCCTCAACCCCCTGGGCTCCAGTGATTCTCCCATCTCTGCCCCCACCAAGTAGCTGAGACTATAGGCACACACCACCAAGCCTGGCTAATTTTTAAGTTTTTTGTAGAGACGAGTTTTCACCACGTTGCCTAGGCTGGTCTCAAACTCATGGGCTAAGGTGATCCGCTTTGGCCTCCCGAAGTGCTGGAATTACAGACATGAGCCTCTGCACCTGGCCAAATTGTGTTTTTTTTAGGGCAGAGATAAACTGACTTATCCTAAACCAGTTTATTTACTGTACAACTTTTATTTTAGGTTTTCTTAGGAGCATATTTACTTGCTTGATCCTGAACTATTAATTACTTCATTGTAGATCTTTTAAAGGTTTAGATTTAGCATTGGTCCCTGCTGTTGTTGGGCTTCCAGCTCAGAGAGAAGACATACCAGTCATCAAATGTTGAATAAGAATGTGTCATAGGAACAGTGCAGAGTGCTTCTGGGTAATATAAAAAGAAATAGACACTGTATCCAATCTGAAAGTGACAAGCTAGGGCCAAAAGATAGGAGGATAGAAAGAGCATTCTTCCAGACAGAAAACAGTTTATTTGAATGGTCTAAAGTGGGAAAGATCGTGGTGGGTTCCAGAAACTGAAAATTCCATGTTGAGCATGAAAAGCAAGAAGAGAGAGACCTAAAGCACAGCTGAAGATGCAGATAGAGGCCAATTTATTGATGGACCTTTTATGTCTCTTGATATTATTTTTAGAAGTGGACTTTCTCTTGAGGACAAAAGGGAATCAATAAAGTTTTAAGTAGGGAATTAACAAGAGCATCACCCTAACTTTGTATTTACAGAGAATGGGAGACCTCTTGAGTTAGGAGGCTCTTGTAATTATTGTGAGAGTTGATGGCAGCTTGGACTGTGGTAGTATCGAGCATAGAAAGAAGAGGACCAGTTTGAGAGAGATTTAAGAGGGAGAATTAACAGCATCCAAGAATTCAGTGCTTGGATGCATATATGTGGTTGGAGAGGAACAAGTTTCAAAGGTGACTCCTGGGTTTCAGGTTTGAGGCATTGATGTGGTGGGATGGTGATTGTTTACTGAGATACGGGAATTGTGGAGGAAGAGCAGATTATGAGTTCAATTTTGGCTATAAGTTGAAGTACTTTCTTTTCTCTGTTATTTGCATCTCTTTGCATTCTTGTCAGACTTTTTGATAGCTTAAGAAAGAACAGGAAGAGACTCATGCTTCACTTGGGCCTTTGTTTAATTATACTTTGACATTTTCACCTCACTCCAAACACTTAAGGGTTATAACACTCCAACAGTAACTGTGGCTCACTGTGTTGATAGTTCTCGATGAAATAGGTTGAGAATCAATAGAAAAGGCAAATACAGCTATGTGTGTAAAAGTTGGGAAGATGGGGTAGAGGGTGTTACAGAGGGAGGCAAAACTAAAATCACAGTTTTCAAAAATATCATTTGTTCATTGTTTTCAGGGCCACTGGCTCAGTAATAGTTCAAAAGATGCAAATGAAAGTTAATACTATATGTTCCTCTTGAGCTTTGCTATTTAGACCAGTGGTTCTCAAAATGTGGTCCCTTGACCAGCAGCAACATCATCTGGCAATTTAAAAATGTTAAAAATGCAAATTCTTGTGTCCCATTTTCAAATTCTTGTGTCCCAAAACTATTCATAACCTCTGTTTTAACAGACCCTTCAGGTGATTATGACACACTTTAGCATTTTGAATACCTCTTGTCTGGATTCAGCAGACTTTCTTGGTAAAAGGCCCAATAGTAATTATTTTAGGCTTTGTGGACCATAGGTCTTTGTGGCAACTACTCAGCTCTGCCCTTGTATTGAGAAAGCCGCCACAGACATCATGTAAACAAATAAACATGGCTGTTTGACTAAAATTTTATTTACAAAACAGACAGCAGGCACATTTGGCCCAGAGTCTATAGTTTGCAGACTCTGGTCTACACTCCAGACAAATAGGGTAGTTATTGCCAGGATAAATGACATGTTAATGAAAATACAGAAGTTGGAAGTCAATCTGAGTAGCTTACTATAATAATATAGTTTATTATTTTAAGGAAATAAACCAGTACTTTTTTTTGATTGTTGATTTTTAAAATTTTCATCTTTATTTTACCTTTCCCCACCGGGAAATAATTAATCTTTGTTTTAGTATAAAACATACTCTCGTAGCTAAAAATTTCAAATATCACAAAAATCAGGACAGAAGATAAATCTCCATTGATCCTCCAAGCTCTTGACCCAAATATAACATTACAATTTTGATGACTGTTTTTGAGTTCTTTCTGTATATTACTGTTTTCACTATCAATTTTTAAAATTATGTATGATTTTTAAGAAATTGTTTACTTGGTACATGATTTTTCAAATTATGTAATTATAACTTAGTTTTTTCTCATTTCTTGAAGGTTGTTTTGGAAACCGAAATAACAAATAAGTCCGCTTTGAAACTTTATGAGAATCTTGGTTTTGTTCGAGATAAGAGGCTGTTCAGATACTATTTAAATGGAGTTGATGCACTGCGACTTAAACTGTGGCTGCGTTGAGAAACTGACATCAAGGAACAACTTTCAACCACACAGAGTCGACCTTTGCATGCAATGCAATTTGTACAGAATTGCTTTGCAGGTGGATTTAGTAATTTCCATACAGCTCTTACCTGTCAGTGTCTCATTGAGTGTCGCACAATATTTGTTGCACTTTGGCATGGCGCATTTATTCTGAATTAAAAGATTGTTTTAAACTTCAGGAGTTCTTTTGATACCAACAAGATGTGCCAGTTGATAGCCAAGATTTATGTGTTCATTTGCAAAGTCTGCTGACAATGTTATTTACACAGTGATCATTTTATCACAGAACCAGTAAGTGGAACATAATTTTTGTTCCTTACAAAAGCCAATGTGGATTGTAAAAGTCTCTAAGTATACTAACATTTCACACAAAACCTGCCCTAGTTTTCTGAAGGGAGTGAGGGAAATGCTTCAGTTTTGGGTTTTATTTTTTCAATATTAAATTTTCCATTCTTGAATATTAATGGTACCTCAGTGATTAGTGAATGAAAAAAATGTAGGGTTGGGTATGTCTTACAATGAGTAAAGGTAACAAATTTTGTCTGCCAGTGCCTGTGTAGATAAGTATATTTGTCTTCATCTCTAGTTTTTGAATGCATGCTGTCTTTTCCTTTTCTTAAAGGCCTTTGCAAGCAAACTTTTGTTTTTATTTAAATTCTAAATTTGATAATAAATTATTTCAGATTTTTATAATTTGGATACTCTTTTTCAGGTGAATGACAGAATGGTTTACGTTAGAAGTCCCTTTTTCCTTACAGTAACAAGTTGAATCTACTTGTAAAATTGAGAAATGGCTCAAAAGAGATGAGAAAAGTTGACGGAGCCGGGAATTGCTGGGTTTTAGATGCACTTTTTCTTTTGAGAGTAAGGGAAGTTTTGGAAAAGAATAGAAAATTAGTGTAAATTAGTATGATTTTATTTAATCAGAATTAGTGCTACGCTGTGAAGAACAGTTTTTACAAAGTAGCTGAATTTGTTTTTCCCACTTGATTTGGATTTACATCGCTTTCATTTCTTAAACTGCTTCACTTTAAGTTCTTGGTCTTGGACATAAATTTCAAGGTGCATTGTATCCATTTTAAGCTGCTTTATTTTCACTTGTATGAGCAAATTCTTGGGGAAGCTTTGCTTTTCTTCTGCCAGAAAAACAAAAGGGGGAAATGAAAATCTTTTTTTGGAATGAGTTCTATGGGTTTTCTTAACAGCCATCGTGTTTATTAGTTACATTGTGTTTTGGCCAATCAGTGCAGTGTAACAAATTTTAAAGTTAATTGCTTTCAGTTGAGCGATTAAACCTGTGATAGATGATTTATTTAACTGGAAAACCTAGGTACCCATAAGAAAAAAGATTCTCTGTGGAAAATGTTTGTAGGAAACTGTTGTTGTTGTTTTCGTTTGAATATGCTGTATATCTGCTCCAGGATTTGGTTTGGAATATATTTTGTGGCTCTAATTACTGTATTTTTAAAAACCCTACCTCCATTACAACAGTTGGTAAAGGCCCCTTTACAGGAAAGTTAGTTGCTTTTTTTTTTTTTTTTTTTTTTTTTTTTTTTTTTTTTTTTTTTTTTTTTTTTTTTTTTTTTTTTTTTTTTTTTTTTTTTTTTTTTTTTTTTTTTTAAGGAAAGCTGCTCTTTGCTCAGTATAGTGTTTTGAAAGTGAACATGGTAAAAATACTTTAAAAATAAAGATACACAATTTATATTTGAAAATAAAAACTTTCTGCTGGTGGGATTATTTATAGTTCCTTATTTTTAAAAACAACTTTTTCCATTTTATATTGCTTTTGAAAGTTTAATGGGCAGAATACTGGTTATAATAAAAATATGGTAACCAGACAGTACTCAGCTTTTCAGTATGTTTTTGGTCAGACTTCGTTTAGGCATTAGCATTTAGAAGAATATCAACCACAGTGATGCTTCTGTTATTTAATATGAAGGAAATTGAACTAAAACATTTATGTCATCAACTTTTATTTCACTCCTTTATAATGGACTTGCTGGTTGATATGTAATGGTTGATGAAAATATATTTGCTTGAATCACTAATGGGGATGGTTGTAAAGTAGATAGATGGTAGGTCATTGGCTCAACCATTTTTGTGTTTTGCCAGATTGTCAATGAAACCATCATACTGTTCTTTTCCTCCAAAATTGCCGAATTGACTGAACTGATTGGGTGTTTGTAACGTTACATTAGCTGTGTGACTAGAAAGTCAGATGGTTGCCGTATTTGGTGTATGTTGAATGTCACTGTATGCCTTATGTCTTTAATTGGGTATGCAAAAAATTTTTTTACTTAAGTAATAAAATTTTAACCTCTAGCATGATAACCTAGCACCAACAGTGAAAGACTCCATTTAGGTTGAAGTAACATCAAACATTAATTGACTTTTTGATAATAAACTCTTATTTTTCTTATATAAGCTTAAAACAGTTCTGTTTGAAATTGATAGCATGGGTTCACTTGGCTAAAACTGAGCAAAACTGGTGCAACTTTCTTTTAATGGGGTGCTGCCTCTTTAGGACTGACTGTACTATCCACTGACAGTGGTTTGGCAGTTGGCACTGCCGAACATTTTTATACATGCTACCATGAAGCTATATATGTTAGTACTGAAGAAGCTAACGGGTATACTATCATTTTTGATGTGTGGGCTCATTGTAATTTCCTGTACATTGGGATGAAACTACTTTAGCAAAGTCCACAGATCAGAAACCAGACAGTAGTTTTTGAAGTTGAAACCAGCAAAATAAGAAAAAATTACTATTAAAAAATTGATTTTAATATTTTCTGCCTCTTTCCCAGATTGCTCGACAAATCTATGTAAAGGAATTTGTTTTTCATGTTTTAACTTTACCTTGCCCTGTGTTATGGTACTGGCTGACATGGATGTGTATATTTATTATGGTGTCTAAAAATCATGAAGTTCATCACTTTTCAGGAGTATAGATAAATTGGTAGTGCATCAGAGTTACTTTTCAGTGCACCATGACATCACTAAAATGAGTGCTGTAATGTCACAGGGCTTTCAGGTTTGTAAAAACATAACCATAAATTATATTGACGTCAGATATGAGTTGAGTATCTATAAAATATCACGTGTATCTCAAAATATTGGACTGCTGTTTGACTGGATATTGCTGCATAATTTTCTTCTATTGTCCCATATCCTTTTGGAGAGAGAGATTTAATGGGATTTGAAATGTGCAAGCTGTCTAAATAAGATGCAGTCAAATAAAGTATGGTTAAGTTGTGTTTGCATTTTTCTTTTAGATATAGCCGTGTGCATTTTATGATTGGGTTGTTTTGCTTTTACCTACTAAGAAAAACAGCAACAAGCAATATATTGTTTCCCACTTCCTGCCTCTCATCTAAGAGCTACATGGAAGAAGTATTACATAATTGTCATCACTGTTTTGTGTTGTGACAGATTTGAAAATAACAACATGAACTTGATTTTCCTGAAAGTATTCAGTTAGTCAACTCATATGTCAGATATCAGTACATTTTCTGTGCCTTCAGTCAAAAGTTTATCTTTTTAGTCTGTTTCATAGCAGTTTATTTCTAAGACAGTTTTAATTTACTTTTTTGTCTGTACACTGCCACTCTCTGTAATGTTCTCCCCCCAACCCTGCCTTTGGTAAGACACCAAGGTAAAACGGAGCAATATCTAAAGAGCCTTTTGCCCCAGCCTTGTGAGAAGCTTTAAATAGTTGTGAATGCTTCTATATGTCAAGATTTTTGGATTTAGATGATCTATTTTAATCATTTAACTGCTTTATTTTATCATGCATGCCAAGTCTTTATAGTGATGCTGTATAAGTATCTGAGTTTGTTTTATTTGGGCCTTATGTGGAACTCTAAATGCCTTGTAAATTCAGTCTAAAGTTTAAATAAGGACCAGAAGGTTGATACCAGTGTTTTCACACCTGTGAACATAGATCAGTATTAACCTGTAGCCCAGAGGCATTATGATACTTATTTTTTGAGACAGAGTCTCACTCCGTCACCTGGCTGGAGTGCAGTGGCACAATCTTGGCTCACTGCAAACTGTGCCCCCTGGGTTCAAGCAATTCTTGTTTGTGCTTCAGCCTCCCAGGTAGCTGGGACTACAGGTGCATGCCGCCACACCCAGCTAATTTCTTGTATTCTTAGTAGAGACAGAGTTTCACCATGTTATCCATGCTGGTTTTGAACTGATCTCAAGTGATTTGCCTGCTTCTGCTTCCCAAAGTGCTGGGATTACAGGCATGAGCCACCACACCCAGCCCATGATACTTTTTATAAGCAACTTTAAAAAATAATTTAAAAAATCTCATAAGCATATAGCATGGCTATTCTTTCTTCAGAGCATTGCTGTCCAGTCACACTTGCTATGAGGATAGATGTGTCCTCTTTTTGCCCTCCAATATGGTAGTTACTAGTTGCATGTAGGTAACGAGCCCCTGAAGTATGGCTGGGATTACTGAGCTGAATTTGTCATTTTAATTAAGCCACATGTGGCTTGTGGCTACTGTATTGGACAGCAGAGCTTTAGATAATTTAAGCAGTAATAACAGGAAAGGAGTGTTTGTATAGGTTGAAATATAATATGGAAGGATTACAATTAGGCCAGGTGTGGCTCACGCCTGTTACCACAGCATTTTGGGAGGCTGAGATGGGAGTTTGAAACCAGGCATGACAACATAGCAAGATTGTCTCTGGAAAATCTTTTAAAATATCACAAAAATTACCTCTGAGCAAGAGTATAGCTGAACTGTTTATATTGATGACATTTATTAATACAGTGTCTGATCACTCTCCACTGCACACCAACCACTGCCCGCGTTATGTAGCCTTTCTGAGAAAAGCAGCCCTTTCCGTTTCCATTGTTGGAAGTTCCTTGGCTTGCAGAGACGCAGACTCAAGTGCCAAAAGTTGATTCTGATGAGACATTTTTAGCCTTAAAATATTTGTATAGTTGGCCCTAATAATTTCTCATTGTAGATGAATTTGAAATCATTTCACTTCTAAATGAGATTTGTCATCTCATGAGTGGTCAAATTGGAACATGGAGGTCTATCATATTTATAATTACTTTTTAAACCTCCAGGATCCACTTACGGGGATGAGGCCAAAGGTAAATGTTAATTCTAGAAGAACCAGGTTAATTTTGCTGTCTTCCGTCGCCATGGTGGTTACCCTTGACCCTCGCTGGTCATCTGGTAAGTGTAATTCATCAGAAGAGCAGAAATAGGGATAGTAAACACCTGGACACAGAAACAGTGCCTGGCTTGGTACAACCTGTTAACACTGTTGAGGAAAGAGCTCAAAACATGCATTACATTGGGAGCAAGTCAGTGTTTCTATGAAACAGACCTAGAAATACCGACCACCGAAGTGCCAAATTTATCTTCTAATACTACTATTTAAACTATGCAATATGGGGGTTATAATGAAATAGTTTTAGTCTAATTATGTAAGGTTTTTATAATGCTAAGAAATAAGCTGATTTTTAGTTACGGATTTTTATGACTACCTCTGCTGTATGAATATCAATTTTCTAATACCTCAGTTTCATGAGAACTGTATGTACATTTTTGTAAATAAAATAATTTACCATATGCTAGGAAAAGGACTTGCTTTTAAAGAAATTGTGTAAAGACATTTGTTATTGGATGTGTCATAGTAAATCAATTTGAAATATCTTAAAAACGTTTATAAGACTTTTCTGGTCTCCTTGACCGAGGGATTTTAGTAAAAATATTTGGTGAGATTTGTATTCCAGGAAGTGTGTGCCGTCACTTGTTCATTTACAACTGCAAAGATTTGTATGTCCTATGTTTTCCTTTAATGCCAAAGAAACCCTTTTTAAAAGCCAGCAGGTTGCACAAACCAAAAACAAAAGTATTTTGCCCCTTAAATAGGCATTTTAAGTTTTATTTCCTGGGATTTAAATATTGTGTAGAGGGAAAGCTAGGTGTACTAATTTGTAAAAATGCATGTATCTTTAGGAATGCACTGACTGCATTAAGGGAAGTATTGACATTTTTAAGGAACTGTGCTGCATTGAAATCCACAGTTGCATGCATGAGACTTCTAAAAGTTTAAGATACAAAGTAATTGCTAAAATTTGTGAACTACTCAGAGGATTCAATGACCTGACATGTAGGAGATTGATCACTGTGATGTTTAGGCTAAGATTTCTCATGATTGTATATGGTTATTGATAATTTTTAAGGGGCTGAACCTGCTGTCTTTATACTTTGACACTTCTTTCCCTCCCTCCAAATTGTGGCTGTAAACAGTGCCTCTGCACAGTTAGCGTTATGCTTGATTTCTTTGTGAATGCAAATAAAATAAAATCTGTAAGTCCACCAAGTATTGACTTAACTAGGTAAATGTAAATTGATTTCAAATTTGTCTTTGGCCAAGTCTACTTAATAGCTTATGATAATTTGGAAACAGAGTGTATCAGTATGGATGTGAGCATTGTGTTTTAAGTCATTGTGGGATTTTTTTTTTTCATATTAAGAATTAATAATGAACGTTCAAAGTTTATCCTGATAGTGGGATAGCTCTTAATTTCTCTGAGCTTTTATTGATAACTACCTGATGAGCTAACTGTAAAGAATAAATGAGATAATTTATGTAAATTATCTTAATGCCTAGTAGCCTAGTACATAGTAAACAAATGGTAGCTATTAATAGTATATATAATGTAGTAATTTATATATAATTTTGTATTTTGCCTATTGAGTTTTATAGCATTATTTAAATGACAAAAGTTATCTAGGTATTGTATTAGATCTTACAAGAATAGCCCAGATTGTAGCAAATGAAGAGAAAAATCTTTGCATTTCTAGTATGGAGAATATTAAAATAGGTAGATAGAAAAGTATAATGAACTCTCCATATACTTATAAATCAGGCCTGATGCCATGGCTAATCTGGCTTTGTTCAGCTCCACCCACTCCATATGATTTTAAAACAAATCCCAGAGGTTATATTTATCCATAAGTATTTCAGTACTTACCTCAAATAGTAAAGTCTCATTAAAAAAATATCATCTCACACAAATCCTTAATCATAACCAGTTAATACTCCAATTTCTAGGAAATTATTTTTAATAACATTGGGATACATTCATGGAGAGTAAATATAATGAATACACAGGAGTGAGTCAAAAATGAAAGATTTCTGTTGCAAGAACAATAGTAAGTTTAGAGGTACAGACAGATGAGTAAAGGAAACCAAGTGGAAAAGTAGAGGTGAGGTTGAGAGTAGGGGCTGTCTTGCATATCCCGAGTATCTAATGTTTGCCTGTGGATATAATACAATTGTTGGGAGAAAAATGGAGCTGATAAATACGGTGAAATTACCAAAAGTGACTCAAGAATGACTTTTAGGAGAGACGTGGTTGGGTTTTGAAATATAATCAGCAAGGTGTGGCAGAAAAGATAATTGGGTGAATGGAAGAGGAAAAGGTGGTAATATATAAACAAAGTTTTAATAGAGATGGTTAAGCAAGTGAAGACAGTTTAGGTGAAAACTAGGATGCAGCAAAGATAAACACCCTATCATCAAAGACTCCAATTATCATGGTCAGAAGGGAATCAGTAGAGTATAATTCAGAATAAATTTACTACGACCATTATCTGAATTTAAAAAGAAATCCGAGGCCTGGTGCATTGGCTCAGGCCTGTAATCCCAATACTTTGGGAGGCCGAGGCGGGCAGATCATGAGGTCAGACATTTGCCTGGTTGACATGGTGAAACCCCATTTCTACTAAAATACCAAAAAAATTACCTGGGCGTGTTGGCATGCACCTGTAATCCCAGCTACTAAGGAGGCTAAGGCAGGAGAATCGCTTGAATCCGTGAGGCAGAGGAGGTTGCAGTGAGCCGAGATCATACCACTGCACTCTAGCCTGGGCAACAGAAAATATCCGAAACCACGTGGCTGACTAGAGTTGCCAGAAATGAATAAAATTAAGAGATGATTTTATGAGTTCATTGTACTGCAACTACACTAAATATATTGAGTATGAGTCACAGAGTGATTCTCAAACTAGTGAGCCCAGTGTTTTTTTGTTTACAAGAGCACCCAACTAGAGATGCAGAACACCTTTGTATCACCTACTGGGAGGAGGAGTTCACTGTGATCTGGCCTGATTTTATAGGATTCTTGCAGCTCTTGGGATGTTAGCGCCTCAGTTTAGGGTGGTGAGACCTTTAAGTTTCTCTGGAACCAGGAGGAGTAACAAATAGCACACAGTGAGATTGCCTTCTTATAGTTTTCAAGGTACTTTAACCTACCTTTGTTCAGTCTTTCTATGGATCTTTAGAGATGGAAAGGTACTTTCATTTCACAGATTAAAAACGATACTCAAAGTGTTTAAACAACACCTTTAAGGTCACACATCAGTGATGTGACCTGAATCCAGCCCTCCTGAGTCTCCTAGATCTAGTTTTCTTGCTACCACACATAGTGTTTGATGAAACCTAAGGAAGATAGAGCCCAATATGTTTTGTTGGGTAAATTAAGACTTTAATAAATCCTATGAACTTATTTAAATATGGTTTTATTCAGCATATAATTTAAATGCTCTCAAAATGTTTAATACGTCTAATTTGTAAAATCTATTAAGTGATTTTTCTTAACATCCAATTGATTTCCAATGATTAGGTCTATAATATCTTTCAAGGAGACTGGGATTTATTTCCTTTTCAGAATAAACTTTCCTTGTGTATTGTCTTGTTCTGTGAAAGTTGAAATGAATAATCTTTATTAAATCATATTTAATTTTAAATTTATAAATATTGTACTCTAGCATGTAGCATCGTTTTTCAGGTAAAATTTTACTTGGCCAAATTTCAAGTAAGCCCATGGAAATGCATTTATAAGGGAAAGAAAGGAGTTATATGTTGGGGACGGGGGGAACCTATCTTGACCATTAATCATGTTTGAAGTCTATTTAAAATATATAACAATACTTAACACTATGCAAAATCAGGTCATATTAACATCTTTCTAATAGGCCTATAAACATGAAAACAGGAAACATATATGTCTGTGTACATGTGTGTGTGTGAATATATTTATACATATATTTTTTTATTTTTTATTTTTTGAGACAGTTTTGCTCTTGTTGCCCAGGCTGGAGTGCAATGGTGCGATCCTGGCTTGCTGCAACCTCTGCCTCCGAGGTTCGAGTGATTCTTCTGTCTCAGCCTCCAGAGTAGCTGGGATCATAGGTGTCACATTACCATGCTTGACTAATTTTTTTGTCTTTTTAGTAGAGATGGGGTTTCACCATGTTGGTCAGGCTGGTCTCAAACTCCTGACCTCAGGTGATCCACCAGCCTCAGCTTCCCAAAGTGTTGGGATTACAGGCGTGAGCCACCATGTCCAGTCATATATATTTTTTTAATTTTTTTTTTTTTTGAGACAGAGTCTCACTCTGTCACCCAAACAGGAATGCAGTGATGCCATCTCAGCTCAATGCCACCTATGCCTCCTGGATTCAAGCAATTCTCCTGTGCCAGCCTCCCAAGTAGCTTGGACTATAGGCACGTGCCACCATGCCCACCCAATTACTGTGTTTTTGTTAGAGACGGGGTTTTGCCGTGTTGGTCAGGCTGGTCTTGAACTTCTGACCATAGGTGATTTGCTTGCCTTGGCCTCCCAAAGTGCTGGGATTTCTAATCACACAGTGGCCTGAGCCAACGTACCCGGCTGTATATATTTTTTTAATGGGCTCTTTTCCTGGTGGTGAAAACTTGCTTAGAATATCAACTGGTGATGATACAATGTTAAATTATTGGATTGATCTTCTATAATTATAGCTGACTTCAGTCAGAGTAGGCATATGCAAAGCCTGTTCCGCTTAACCACTGGATAGTCAGGGATCTCAAGCATACTATGAGAGAAAAACTTTGTCATTTCCCTACTCATAAAAGTGAGTGTCAGATCAATATTTGTCTTTTAGAGCAGTGATGTAGATTCGCTGGAGAGTAACTCCGTGACAGTAGGGAAATTGTTCGTGGCTGTATTTGTTCACTCTCCAGAACAGTGCCTGGAATATATTAGGCATAAAATAAATACATTATTTTTATGCAGACAAAATCATGGTATGATGCAGAATGCTGTTAAGGTGAACAACAGAAAGGAGTTCTCAGACTTAAAATCCTTCAAGGTATCAAAGGTATTGACTGGCAATCTCCATATCACTCTTCCTTTCTTTCTCCCTTTTTCCCTGTGTTATTCATGAATGTACACATCTTCTGCTAATGTTCTTTACATCACAAGATCATAAGAGATTACTTTCTGCCATGAGGTGGTTTTGTTCAGTTATTTATTAAACAATTATTGAGTCCCTGCTCTGGATCAGACATCTGTGCTAGGCACTAAGAAAACAGAGCCTGCTGAATGGCTGCTGTGGGGCTCACGGATCTACCTGAAGCTTGATGTGATACGCAGAGGTGGACACGAAATTGTTTTTTAGGAACATAGCGATGTTGACATGACAAAAACTTGGGAGTATTACTAAGGAAGATCTTTTTCTTTCTGAATACTTTGACATTTAAAAAATGTTTGTGACTTTTTTAAAGAAACAAGAAAAGACTCCCCATATTTGTTATGAATATAAAGATTTTAAAAATCATGTCAGACACATAAAATCCAAATTCAACTAAATAACATTGATTTATAAAAATTAGACCTAAGAATTTGAATAATAAAGCTTTACAGAAATTGAGATGTTATTTATTTTTTTCCCAAACAAAATCATTTTTTATGAACATAATGCAGCTGGACACTTACTTTATTTTACAGTCTGTACATACCTTTAATTGTGCGGTATAACTTCAGTGCTTTTAAAAGTTTGCAGTGTCCATCCTCAAGTTTTATTAATCTGTAAACTAAATCCTCTGATTCCTTGACCACCTGATACTCCACTTCTGTCTCCCCTACCCAAGGAAACTTGCTAAGTTACCTATAAAGTTAATTTATTGGCAAAGCCAAGAACATGACCGCACTTTTCAGTCAGTAGCCTTCTGACAGCAGTGAGAATCTAGGCCAAAAAGCAGGGCCATTTTAAAATGTAGACAAATTGAGGCAAAGAGACTCCAACTAGCTTGGGCTGAGTTTGGTTATTTAAACAGGCAGAAGAAGGTGAAGAAATATTAGCAGAAATTTTGTGAATTGAAGGAGGGGCTTCTGAATCTTACTCTAGAATAATTTCATTTTTACAAAGAGCAGTTTTTAAATATGAAGATATTACCTTGAAAGATAGGTAGCTTTTTTGCTAAGTTTAATTTGCCTTTACCAAGGAGGGGATTATGGTTGGTGTGTGTGTGTGCGTGCGTGTGTGTGTGTGTGTGTGTGCATTTAATTGTAAAGTACTGGATTCTTATCGAAGAGTTATGTAACTGTGTAAGCCTCACCTTTTTCTTTTCCCCTCAAGGATTGAACTAAATTAACGACCAGATTATGTATTTGGATATCTGGGCAGAGGGATGCCTGAGAAGTGATCTTAATCCTTTTGGTTCTAAGTCAGCATAACTTCTAGAAAATGTTTTGGGTAGGCAATGGGAAACCACAGCACAAATACTGGAAATGTTTGCCAGCATCAAAGGAGAAGTTTAAATTCCTAACTGGAAGACACCATTTAGTCAGCTCACTGACTGATACTTACTGAGCACTTACTATGTGCCAGACGTTACACCTGGCACTGTAGAAGAAAACAGATACCTCGACTCTTGTAGCATCAGTCTCTGAGGTCCAAGACCGCAGAAGTTTAGGGAAGCAAAGATAAAGTGCTAATTGAAGACCTGTGAGGCCCTGGAGATAACTGTATTCTATGAGCAGACAGCAGTCCAAATTATATTGTGAACTTGCGAACACTTAAATAAGTATTCAGATGTGTGTTGACTCAGAACTATCAAAGGCAAATTTTGAAAGATGAGTTAGAAAGCAGGGGATTGTTGGTCTTCCTAGTTAGCAGTTTAAAACTATTTAACTGTATAATAAAAGTAATGCAAATGTAATTAGGTCTTTTCAGCAGCCTAATTTTCTCTTTTCAGGTCATAGTATTTTGTAGCATCTTTCTGTCCCTTCTCTTAAAAATGTTCTAAAAGGCATTGGTGAGTGCCATGGATTTTATGTGTGTTTGTGTGTGTATGGGTGTGTGTGTGTGTGTGAGAGAGAGATCCCCTTGAAATAGCCTATTCCCCCTTCATGAATGAAGGCCTTAAAATCTGCCCACTGCTGGTATGGGAGTGCTATGGGCAGACAGTCCTCAGACATCAGCCCCTTTAGAAAGTACACCAGCCACTGACAGCTCCTTTGCTCAGTGTTGTGCAAGTCAAGGCCTGGTTGATGTGGATGTGTAAAGGCTTGGCTCCCCCACAATTCCGAAGGGCCATCCAGTGCCAGAACTCCCCGAGGGATTGGCTGAACCTTGACTGAGACTACATCCCAGTTCAGCTTCCCTTTCTTCTCTACCCTGTTTCCTATGAGTACTTCCTACCAAAACTAAGTGCATGCTGATCTTCATCTCAGAGTCGGCTTCCCAAGGAGCCCCTCTTGCACCGTATAGCATACCCGGAAGATACAAGGGATTTGTAGAGAGGAGGAGGCCCTTTGTACGAGTAGCTTCAATAAGAACTATCTTTGCATCTCTTTCCATCAGGGACTGATGGGATGTAGGAGGACTGTGGCAGGTAAACTAGAGCGGCTGTCAGGGTCTAGGCTTAGGACGAGGGCAATGAAAGATCACCACATCAAAACTAAGTCTTGGGGTTAAAAGCACTGCTTGGGAGTCAGAGAAATTTGAGTTCAAATCATGTCTGGCTTTTGGATGAATTATTTAAATACTTTAAGCCTCAATGTTCTCATCTGTAAAATAGGAGTAATTAAAGTTACTTCATGTATTTGTGGTGATGATTAAATAGCATTTGTTATGACATGATTAAGTGCTCAAATTTATCTTCATTGTCATTATTGTTATTCAAAGCTTATATATTCAGAGCCTATTTCACACAGAGCAACCAAGAGAAGACCTTCGAGATGGCATCCCCCTGTCCAGCTCTGGGTTGTGGGAATATAAGGGCAGAACCCAAATACAAGAAAACACAGCAGTGGTTGCCACCTGGGCTGAGAAACCTATCCTGGCATCCTGTTACACCTTGGCCCCTCTTCTGTCTTCTTTGAATCAAATGTGGCTACCAAAGTTGGGCTACTAGGGCCTGGATGAAAATGTTCTACAGCTGGGAAAAGTGCTGTATGTTCTTTCTTTTTTCTTTTTTTGGGACAGAGTCTTGCTCTGTCGCCCAGGGCAAAGAGTGTCAACCAGGCTGGAATGCAGTGGTGCAATCTTGGCTCACTGCAACCTCCACCCCTGCTGCCGTCCCCCCACCACCTAGGTTCAAGCCATTCTTGTGCCTCAGCCTCCTTAGTACTTGGAATTGCAGGCATAAGCCACCTAGCCCAGACCTGCTTTCAAGTTCAAGAACGATTTCTTCACTACCATCTTAGGCAAGAGTGGAGAATTTGTAGGGTGTAAAACGTTTCTCAAAAAGCAGTGCTGAGTAGAGGATTCTAGAGATGAGCCTAAGCTGTGTGCCCAGCAAGTCCAGAGGGCAGGCTGAGGGATCTGTGACCTTTGTATCAAAGACCGTGGGCCCTCATGGAAAATAACATCCCAGGAGAGTAGAGAGTGGAGTCAGTTAAGAAATCTGGTCTAAGGACAGTGGTGGAGGAGGGTCACCTGATTTCAACACAGCATTATCATGTGGTCCTTCTCCAACTTTTCCAAAAATGGGATTATGACCCACAGAGAAGAGGAAATTGAAGGAAACTACATCAAGCGTATAATTTCTTCTGTCTCTTGTATTTAACAACTAGCCATTATCTATGTGATTTTTGCATTCTTCTTGATATGTCATAATCATTTACCATTTAAATGGTTTAACTATTGCACTCTTGCCCTCAAATCTAGTAAAATGTAGGCTCCAGAAGTTTTGCCATCTATACCCATGTCTTTCTCTCCCCAGTAGCACACCATCTTGAATCCTTGGGGAAGCAAATACTCCAGTTTGAAATGCACAGACTTAGTGCACACTCTTACTCATTGTTTTCAGTGTAGCTCTTGTGGACTTGTGTCCAGGAAAGAGGAATAGGATGGATTATTTGCATAGAAGAACTGTTTCACTGAAGCATCCATTTCTTAAACTGAGGGCATGAGGGCTTGGCAACAAGTAGCCCTGCTGTATTGGTGCAGGAAAGGGTTCTTGTTCCCTATCACCACGAGAAGTTATAGACCACAGGATGGAGAGGCAGAAGAAAGTGGTGATGGCAATGCAGAACATTTGGAAACACAAGCAAGACACTCTGGGAAACCCATCATTCTTACAGGGAGTAACTCAGAAGCGATTTGGAGCTAAAGTTGTGCTGCAGATTGAAAGGGTGAACCAGAGACAGCCTGTTTTGTGAGCTATTCTGGTGATTCTTTGTGCCTGCCCTCTCCCCAGGATGTTATGACTTGAGCACGTAGCACCCTTAAGCTCTTGGATGTTTCCAGTGTGTTTCAGTGGACACTATTCAAGAGTATCTATTTGACATTCACAAATTCAATTTAGGAAGAAAGCTTGTTGATTAACCAAAAATCTCAGTGTGAATGTCTTTCAAACATGCAGCAACTAAGTATTGGAATATAGAATGGCAGTAACAGAGCTCAGTGTAATGGCAGGCGTTCTACTTGCTGTTTGGGGAGATTCTGGGAGCAGATAAGGGATCTTAAAGAGAGTGCCTTCCCACGCCCTGTTCACCACATTCTGGTGAGACATCATTCCTGTCTCACAGCTGATGAGGGAGAAGACAGACTTTATAAGTGTAAATTCTTGGACTGGAATGATATCTAAACAGGTTTCTCTGCCTCTGCTACCCTTCTCTCAGATCTGCTATGGTGGGGATTTAGGCAAAATGAAATAATTGCAATAGAAGAGGGGAAAATGGAATAGCCCTAAAAGGAAGCAACAATCAAATTTAACCTATGGGTAGGTATGGCGGCGTAGGCCTGTAATCCCAGCACTTTGGGAGGCTGAAGTGGGAGAATCAGTTGCTTGAGACCAGGAGTTCACCAGCCTGGGCAACATAGCAATACCCTGTCTCTATGAAATAAATAAATAAAAAGAAATAATGTATTCTAGAATATATACAAATAATATATATCTATTTAGAGGCATTTGTGACTTGTTACTGTTAATAATTGACACATAAAGTTTATAAGTGTTTAATAAATTAGAGTCAACAGCATCCCTGTAATAATGTCACTTGAGCTGACTTGATTCTGATATCCTTTCCTATTTAAAAGACAAATGGAGAAGGTTCCAGCTGACCCTCCAGAAACTGAGCGAGGGAGTACGTCACACCATAATGATCATCCATTGAGTATTGAAGCAGAAAATATTCCTGAGAGCTCCTGGGACAGAACTAGGAAGCAAGGATCATGATTTTTCTTCTACTTTGGTCCTGGCTCTTAGATGCTCCTATTTTATTTTTGAAAATATTGTTCAGGAGTAGCTATTTGACATATTTTAAAATCCAGTTGAGGAAGAAAGAATATTGATTCAGTCAGGAATTTCTCATTAAAAACATAAAGGAAAATTAAAGTTGGAGATTTGTATTTTTCAGGGTCTCTTCTAAACAACCTATTCCTTCTGCCCTTCAACCAAAAGAACAGCTAAAGATAATGAAACACTTACCAGTCTGCCACAACAGTGAGGCAATCAAGGGCAGTAAGCAACACGATGTGAGTCAAAACTATGGCCCAAGGTAGCTTTTACTGGCAGAGCAGTTCTCTCTTTCTTGGGTTTGTATTTAGATGGCTACATTAAATGGTTTTTGATTTGAGGACCTCAGAACTTTTTTTAACTGACATGGTGTATTTATTACAGGATTTTGACCCTACATTATTACTAGATGCCAGAGGCTAGAAGGAACCACAGAATGTGGAGGCATAGTACAGCATCTTATGTATTAGTTAATTAATTGCATAGGCTTTGGCATTAGAAAGCCTTGGTTCAAACTGCGGTGCAGTCACTTAACAGCTTTGTGATCCTGGAGAGTTTAATTGCTCAGAGCATTGGTTTTCTTATCTGTAAAATTAAGAGAATAATAACTGTCCTTACTTCTTAGGAAAATGGAGATGATTAAATAAAACAGTGCAAGTAACATACTTAGAAGAGGATCTGGTCCAGAATAAGTACTTCATACATGTGAGTGCTTGTATTACTATTATAAGTGGAAAATATCAGCACTTTTATTTTGCAAAATAAAAAGACAAGGACCATTATTTGAACTTCAAGATCTGAACATTATGTAAATTTCCAAAATAGGAATTGGGATAAGAAAATGGGACTTTGGACATGAGGTCATCTTTGCAATGGATAACAACTCAGAATTTGCAGAGCTTTTAGCTGATGTGGTTATTTTGCACTCTCAGCCTAAGATCTCTTGTCTCACAGGAAGGGCTGCAGGTCTTATTGAAGAGCTCTAAGGAGCCTGGATAACACCCTTGCTAGACCTGGGTTGAGTTACTAATGTTCCTTACAGGGCCCTCTTCCTCAAGTTAGATGCTTACTACTCATTTATTCATGGAAATGAAATCTTTTCTTCTACATTTAATTCATCCTTCAGAGTTAGCATCTCTTTAATAAAGCAAATGGCTGGCAGCATTTTTTAAAAATTAAATTTCTGATTTATGAGGATGGAGTCTGTATATCTTTTAAAATTTTTTACTTTGAAGTAATTTCAAATTGACAGAAAATTTACAAAAATAGTAGAAAGAACTATATATTCTTCGCCGAGATTTCTCTGTTGTTAACTTTACCACTTTTGCCTTATCATTCTTTTTCTCTCTAACGTTTTTCTGAATCATTTGAAAGGGATAGACATGACACACATTGCCCTAATACTTCAGTGTGTATTTCCTAAAACTAAAGACTCTTTGTTACATAACCATAGGAAACTAATGTTGACCAATCCTATTACCTAACCCATAGATCACATTAAAATTTGTCCTAACAATACATTTTATAGGTCCAAAATCCAATCTAGGGTCATAGGTTACATTAAAATGTCATTTATCTTTAGTCTCCCTCATTTTTTTATCTTTTATGATATTGACAGTCTTTAAAATTTGCTGTGTAAAATATTCTTCAATTTGAAATGCAAATCAAAACCACAATGATCATCTCACACTAGTTAGAATGGCTATTATTCAAAAGTCAAAAACCAGCAGATGCTGGTGAGGCTGTGGAAGAAAGGGAACACTTATGCCTTGTTGGTGAGAATGTAAATTATTAGTTCAGCCACTTGTGGAAAGCAGTGCAGAGAGTTCTTCGCTTAAAACTGGCCAAGTGCAGTGGCTCACGCTTGTAATCCCAGCACTTTGGGAAGCTAAGGTAGGAGGATCACTTGAGCCCAGGATTTCAAAACCAGCCTAGTCTGGGCAACAAAGTGAGACCCCCACCCCCACCACTGTACAAAAAAAAAGGAAAAAAATTAGCCAGGCATGTTGACATGCACCTGTAGTCCCTGCTACTTGGGAGGCTGAGGTGGGAGTATTGCTTGAGGTCAAGGCTGAAGTGAGCCATGATCGTGCCACTACACTCCAGCCTGGGCAATAAAGTGAGACCCTGTCTCAAAATAAATAAATAAATAAATAAAACAGAACTACCATTCGACCCAGAAATCTCACCCAAAGGAGTATAACTCATTCTACCATAAAGAAACTTGCATATGTTCATTGCAGTAGTATTCACAATTGCAAAGACATGCAAAATCAACTTAGGAGTCTATGAGTGGTGGACTGAATAAAGAAAATGTGGTATACATACACCACAAAATGCTATGCTGACATAAAAAAGAACAAAGTCATGTTCTTTGCAGCAACATAGATCTAGCTGGAGGCCATTATTATAAGTGAATTAATAAAGGAACAGAAAAGCAAATACTGTATGTTTTTGTTTATAAGTGGGAGCTAAACACTGAGTACTCAAGGACAAAGAGATGACAACAGTATGAACTGGGGACTACTGGTTGGGGAGGGAGAGGGGAGAGCAAAGGTTGAAAAACTATTGAGGACGATAATCAGTACATAGGTGACAGGATCATTGGTACTCCAAACCTCAGCATCATGCAGTAACCCAGGAATCATACCTGCACATGTACCTCCTGAGTCTAAGATAGAAAAAAACAAGGTGGAAATAATGAAAATAAAATATTCCTCAATTTGAGTTTGCCTGATATTTTCTGATGATTAGATTCAGATTGTGCCTTATTGGCAGAAATACTACAGAAATGGTATGCCCTTCTCAATACATAATATTAGGAGGCACATGCTATTCGTCCTGTTGTTCACTTTTATTACTTGGTTAAGATGATGTCTGCCAAATTATTCTAATATGAAATTAATTAATAACAATTATATATATTAATAAGCAATGAGTAAATATATTGTGGAGAGATTCTTTAAGATTATGTAAATATTCTGCTCCTCATCAAATTTTCACTCATTAGTTTTAGCATCCATTGATGATTCATGACTGAATCAGTTATTACCATGAAAGTTGCTAAATGTTAATTTTTTAATTCCCACATTATGATTTGGCATTTTGTTGTCAGGTAGAGTTTTCATTTTCCTCCCATTTTCATGACATTTTAGTTCATGTATTTATATAAATATGGACTCATGGATTTTTATTTTGTTCTATGTTTCTTACTTGTTAGTATTATTTATTAGCCTCTTCGAGCTGGCTCACATATTCCCATTATTCTTTGAGCACTTCTTTCTGGTAAAACAAGAAGTTCTTGGCTTATTGGCTATTTCCCTATCAAAGTCCTGGATTCAGTCTTTTCTTTAGACTTCTGGCTCTTTTCAGTGAAGAACGTTATTTATAAACCACGATCTCAGTGTTCATTGTTGTTGAGGTGTCATTGCTTTTAGGCCTTCTCAGAAGACTAGAAAATATGTTTATACACACACACTCATACACATTCACATATATACACACATACACATCTTTCTGTATCAATCTGTCTATCTGTCTATATTAAAAATTATAATCCAACATCACAGGGTTTATCTTAGCCTCTTTTACCTACTTGTAACTTCCTTGTTCCACAATGAAAAATGTGGCTCCCATTAGCTTCAATAAATTTATTTAGATGACTGATACCAATGTCCCGAGCACGCAGGTTGCCTCTTTGGTCCCAGCCCCACTGACCATGCTAGATATGCTGGCCAAATTTTTGCCCCTGACTAAGGGAAATGGAAGGGAAAAAGATGGTATACATATTTTTCTTTAACTGAGGCTGAAATGGAAGTTCTGCTACTCAGTGTGATGTAAAGTATTTTTCCTACTTACCTCCAATCCAAATTTCAAAACAGACAAGTGAAACACCAAAGTGAGATGTTCACATTCAGTCGTTGTAGCTTGTGATTGACTTGGCAAGTAATTACTGTGCTTATTCTTACTATCAGAGACTAATGTGATACCTACTCTACTGAGCCCATTAAAGTCAGCCATTTTATTGCATAATGGACAGATACCTACTTTAGTGCAACCAATGCACTTGATTAATGTGGGTACTTCCCTGATGACTTGTGATATAGGAAAAAAAATTTTTTTAAATGTGGGTAGAAATCCAAAGATCAAATTTTAAGGTCTTTTGCCACAGTTTATAGCTCTTAGATTGCACTGTTTTTTAAAAATCATAACTAATATTTAAGAATTATTTCAATATACTTAAACATTGTCCTGGATGGAAGTATTATCTCTTGTAGATAGTCTTTGAAAGCTGTAGTAGTTTGGATGATAATCTTGAATTTACTCAACCAGCCCTTTTGTGATCATCAAAAATCCTGTGATGCTTGTTAGCAGTGCTGATCTCTGGGCTCACCCCCAAATTCTGATTAAGTAGCTCTGGGGAAAGTCTGCATTTTAATGAGATCCCCAGGAGGTTCAGGAGCAAGGAGCCAAGGGACCACAGCGAGAAACACTGGGTTAACATATTTTCATTCAAGCCTAGAAGAGTTCCCAAGCTGTGGTCAGTCATTTTTGGTCATATGCAAGTTTGAATTGGTCGTTAAGACCCAATAAAGCTGTTAAAATCTAGAAAATCATGTGTTGACCCTTGGCCACCAATGCCTGTAATTATAGGACAGATGTGTTGGTTTGCTCATCAACATTCATGTGTCAAGGCTGTGCTAGTGTGTCTTGAAGGGATGGCATCAAAGTTAGAACTCTGGTAGACCAGACAGAGCTAGTAGCAAGCTGTTTCCCAGGGTGCCAGCCGGATGGGCCAGGCCTTCCAGCAGAAACATATTTGGGTTTGGCTGGCTAGTATGCTTATTAAGTAGGACTGAGAGGTGACTAGGGACAGACTGAGGACATGTGCGCCCCAATTGCTGGTGAAAGTCTGTTTTCTTCTTCATAGGATAAGGACAGATGACTGAATACGTTACATTCTTCAGCAGAAAGAAAGCAAATGATTAGTCAGCACTTATTTAATCAGCTATGCTAAGTGCTTTCACAGAGTATTGCATTCGATCGTCATAAATTACCTGTGCCTTTATCATCACATTCCACAGATGAGGAAAGCGGAGGATGGAGCAAGATGGCAGAAGGGAAGGCTCCACAGATTGACCCCACCCCCTCTGCAAGGACACCAATTTTACATCTATACACACACACACACCCCCCTTTATGAGAACCAAAAATCAGGTGACCACTCAGTACCTAGTTTTGGTTTGTATCACTGGAAGAGGCACTGAAGAGGTGGAGAAAATAGCCTTGAATCACCAATGCCACCTCTTCCCCATCCCCTGCGGTGGCTGCATGTGCAGAGAGCATCTCTGGGTACCTGAAAAGGAAAGCACAGCAACTGTGAGGCATTGAACTCAGTTCTGTCCTGTTACAGCAGAAGGGAAAACTGGATCAAACTTAGCTGATGCCTGCCCACAGAGGGCACGTTTAAACCAGCCCAAGCCAGGAGGAATTGCTGATCCCAATGGATGAACTTGAGTTCTCACAAACCTTGCCACCAAGGTCTAAAGTGCTTAGGGGCTCTAAATAAACTTGAAAAGCAGTCTGAGCCACAAGAACTGCAACTTTTAGATGAGTCCTAGTGCTGAACTGGGCCCAGAGCCAGAGGACTGAGGGGGCATGTTACCTCCTGAGACATCAGCTACGGTGTCTAAGGGAGTGCTGACATCACCCCTCCCCAATCCCAGGCTGCATAGCTCCCAGCTCCAAAAGAGACCCCTTCCTTCTTCCTTAGGAGAGGAGAGGGTAGAGTGGGGAGGACTTTGTCTTTCATCTTGGATACCAGCCGAGCCATAGCAGGATAGGGGCACTGATTAAAATTGTGAGGCCTGAATTCTAGGCTCTAGCCCCTGGACTACATTTCTAGACACACCCTGGGCCAGAAGGAAACCCACTGCCTTGAACGAAAGGACCTAGTTCTGGGAATGTTGGAGAAACAGGAATATGTGACTTTTCAGACAGAGAATTCAAAATAGCCATTTTGAGGAAACTCGAAGAAATTCAAGATACCACAGATGAAAGGGAAATGAGTATATGACGTTGCATATGATCACACAGCTCATAAGCATCACGGAGTGTTTGGCCCTTGGTCTTATGTCTTTACATTCAGTCCTTTGTGCAATAAACACTATACTGGGCAACATCTTGTATTTTGACTTTGTTTTTCCTCCCCAGAGGTAGCTATTCAGGAAAACATAGACACTATCTTACATGAAAGTGTAAAGCTAGGAAGAACTGTGACATAAGCCTAGCAATAGCCTCACCCCTTCCATGACTTTTGTCACAACTTAAATAGAATCTCATTGAGATATCGATTCACAATATTCTTCTGCCTTGTTTCGGATACAGAGGGACAAGATTGTCTATAAATTGCATGTATTAAAGCAAAATGGTGATTTATCGATACTACATGTATCCTTACATTGCTGCAGAAAAATCATTACATACCAGTAACAGAGGGTCTCAGACTCCAGGGAGGAAATTCTTCTGAATTAAATTTATACTGAATCTTACTCCATGGGGCTGAGAAGATGAATGAGATAATCCATCATGCTTGGCATGACGGCTGGTGCAGATTGCGTAATTGACAATAATATTATCAGCAGTCATATTGTCAATGTTAATTTTAGCCATAATTGTTTTTAACATATTATTATTGTGAAAGAATGTAAAAATACATTATCTATACATTATTTGGTTTACTAAAAATGTTTCTTTTTAATTTTTTATTTTGTGCCTACATAGTAGGTGTATATATTTATGGGGAACATGAGATATTTTGATACAGGCATGCAATGCATAATAATCACATCAGGATAAATGGAGTGCTCATCTCAAGCATTTATCCTTTGTGTTATAAACAATCAAATTATATTCTTTTAGTTATTTAAAAATATACAATGAAATTATTACTGACTACAGTTACCCTGTTGTGCTATCAAATACTAGATCGTATTCATTTTTTAACTTTTTTTTTTATGCCCATTAGCCATTCTCACTTCCCCTGGACCCCCCAACGTTCCCAGCCTCTTATAACCATCATTCTACTCTCTCTCCATGAGTTCAGTTGTTTTAGTTTTTAGCTCCCAAAAATAAGTGAGAACATACAAAGTTTGTTTTTCTGTGCCTGGCTTATTTCACTTAACATGATGACCTCCAGTTCCATCCATGCTGTTGCAAATGACAGGATATCATTCTTTTTTGTGGCTGAATAGTACTCTATGTGTATATGTACCGTGTTTTCTTTATCCATTCATCATTTGATGGACACTGAGGCTGCTTCCAAATCATAGCTATTGTGAATAGTTCTGCAATAAACATGGGAGTGCAGCTATCTCTTCAATGTGCTGATTTTCTTTCCTTTGGGTATATACCTAGGAGTGGGATTGTTGAATCATACGGCAGCTCTATTTTTAGTTTTTTGAGGAACCTCCAAACTGTTCTTCATAGTGGTTGTACTAATTTACGTTCCCAACAACAGTGTACCAGGGTTCTCTTTTCTCCACATTCTTGCCAGCATTTGTTACTGCCTATCTTTTGGATAAAAGTCATTTTAACTGGGGTGAGATAATATTTCATTGTAGTTTTGATTTGCCATTTCTCTGATGATCAGTGATGTTGAGAACCTTTTTATTTGCCTGTTTGCCAATTGTTTGTCTTCTGAGAAATGTCTATTGAGATGATTTTTTTTTTAGCCTACTGATTTTTGAATGCTGAACCAGTCTTGCACACCTGGGATAGATCTCAACTGGTCATGAAGTATAATTATTTTTATGCATTATTGGATTCAATTTGATAATGGTTTGTTGAGGATTTTTGCATCTATAATCATAAGAGATATTGCTCTGTAGTTTTCTTGTAATGTCTTAATGTGGTTTTGGTGTTAGGGTAATGATGCCTCATAGAATGAGTTAAGAAGTATTCTCTCTGATTCTATCTTCTGAAAGAGATTGTAGAGAATTGATGTAGTATCGCTCTTAAATGTTTGGTAGAATTCACAAATGAACCTATCTGAGGCTTCTGCTGTTTTGGGGTCTACTAATTACTGTTTCAATTAGTTTAACAGAAATAGTGCTATTCAAATACCCTATTTCTTTTCTTTTTTCTTTTGAGATAGAGTCTCACTCTGGTTCCCAGGCTGGAGTGCAGTGGCATGATCTTGGCTCACTGCAACCTCCTCCTCCTGGGCTCAAGTGATTCTCTTGCCTCAGCCTCTCTCAAGTATCTGGGATTACAGGTGCCCACCACCATGCCTGGCTAAGTTTTTTGTATTTTCGGTAGAGACAGGGTTTCACCATGTTGGCCAGGCTGGTCTCAAACTCCTGACCTCAAGTGATCCACTCCCTTTGGCCTCCCAAAGTGTTGAGATTACAGGTGTGAGCCAATGTGCCTGGCCTCAGATAGTCTTTCTTATGTTAGTTTTGACTTGTTGTGTCTTCAAAGGAATTTGTCCATTTCAGTTAGGTTATCAAATTTGTAGGCATAAAATTGTGTATATTATTATTTTTTCTCCTTTTAATGTCCGTGATTTGCAGTGATGTCTCCTCTTTTGTGATATTATTAATCTGTGTCCTCTTTGTTTTTTCTTTTTCTTAGACAGGCTTATCAGTTTCATTTATTTTTTCAAAGAACTTGCTTTGGTTTTATTGATCATTGACTTTAGATTTTTCTCCTTTTCTAGTATATACATTTAATGCTAGACATTTTCCTCATGGCATTCCCCAAATTTTGATATATTGTGTTTTTATTTTTATTTAGTTCAAAATATTAAAAAAATTTTATTGAAGTATTTTTTTCCCCATGTGTTGTTTAGAAGTGTGCTGCTTAATCTCCAAGTATTTTGGGATTTTCCAGCTATTATTTTATCAGCTTCTAGTTCAATTCCATTATGGTCTGAGAGGATGCATTGCCAGAATGATCTTAATCTCCTGACCTCGTGATCCACCTGCCTCGGCCTCCCAAAGTGCTGGGATTACAGGCGTGAGCCACCATGCCCGGCTTATAGGCCAATCTTTATTAACTAGTTTTCAGCTTATTTATATCTGTTCTAATTTTTTTTTAAAAGATTTTTTGGCTGTAAGTTTATTTAATTCAAAATAATCTTCTTCAATTTTACTGAGGTGGCTGACTACATCCACGACCAAATCTGCCTCTAAACTGGAATTGGGTTGCTGATCCAGCCCCAGCCTCAGCTTTCTTGTCTGCACCAGGCGGCACAGCACTCCGTCTGTAGGCATCTCTGCCGGCTTGCCCTCTTGTGAGTCTTGCAGGTCGCTCACCCTCCAGACCTTTAGGCCCAGGCCTGCCAGTTTCTGGACGGCTGTGGCGTAGGGTGGCAGGCACAATCTCCGGGGGCAGTTGAAGGTAGTCACGGAGATACTGGATACCCTCATTGGTAAGGCACCAGTAGAAACGTCTCCGGGCAAACTGTTCCTTCATGTAGACTCAGGACTTGAGAGACTGCATGGCCTTCATGACATGAAGGTTGGGCACATTCTTGTCTGCCACCTCCGGGTGCTTAGGTATGTGGGCATCCTTCTTGGCCACCATGACCCTCTCCTTAAAAAGGAGTTCATAAATGGCAATCCGGTTCTTCTTAGGCATCAACATCTCGGCGGCTGTAGGGCTGTGCTAATGCTTTACATCAGTTCTGC
The DNA here is from genome assembly GCA_004027835.1 of Alouatta palliata. Classification (NCBI taxonomy): domain Eukaryota; kingdom Metazoa; phylum Chordata; class Mammalia; order Primates; family Atelidae; genus Alouatta; species Alouatta palliata. Next base: position 84,005 of record PVKV010008596.1, read on the forward strand.
AGTGGGTTGATTTATCACCATTGAATCAGATGGTCACAAAGGATTTCAGAAATCCTCTAGTCTTGCCCTTGCCCCACCCTAGTAGTTCTATTATGACACCTTCCTTGATATATGGAGAGATATTTTAACATTTTCCAATATTTACAGGGAAGATTCTAGCCTACAAGATAAAATGAAAGAGATACAGAGTAGCCCAGCAGATTCTGCACAGGAAATAGGAAAGGCAAAAAGATTAAAAATGGGGGTAAGGAAGGGAGAATGAGTGGTGGGGACAGACTCTGCTATCAGGATTTAGTGGATGAAGTATCTTGACCTGACGTATTCACAACCTAGTGTGTAGAGGATCCCCATGTAATAACTGGGCATGGCTTTTGGTGCCTACCTCTAATTACTCTATTAGTAATTAACCATTGTTTTGAAGACTTGGCATGCCTTTTATAGACTATATTTCGGATCCCCTGTAAAACATTAAGTCAGGAAATAAGTCATAAGCTAGATAACAGGAACTTTGCAAATAATAATGGAGAAATTTGAAGCCAGCTCAGAACTAGATAGGTCAGGGCCAGATTTACTGAAGTGTTTTCTGAGAAACGATACTAAGAAATGCCTGGCATCTGACTCAAACCCCAGGAAAGAAAGCAGGCAGGGAAAGAAATGCTAGAGTAGGGGAGAGAACTAGAAGCAGGAATGTTAGAAAAAATGTGTTCACTGTTTCCAAATTTTTGTGATTGATTTTATCATTTTTTTTTAAAAAATAAGAAGCACATATAAAGAGAATGGTCAGCAGAGGGCCTTCAAACGAATATGAATGCTATTAAATATTCATGTAGGATCTTTGAGCTTTGAGTTTTCTTTCATTCATATATATATATATATATATGTATAGTACTTTGAGTCACTGTTTTACCTATAGTTTTTTTTTAAGAAAAAAGAAAAAAAATTTATATCTTATTGGAAAATAGTTGCAGAAGGCTACGGACCTCAATCTGTGTACTGGCACTGATTTATAATTATTAGCAATATTTCATGGAGAACAAAATACTTCAGCAAAAGTCTGTAGGTGGCAAACTTCTATAACCCTTAGGTTGAAGAAGGCCTGTAATACATACTGGGGGTTCTTATTTCTTTTGAGGTATGAGTGGTGGTGGCTTATGTGTGTGTATATGTGGTATGCTGCAAAACACACTGAATGAAAAATAAGTCCTTTTTCAAATAGTTATGAAGACATTTACCAATTAAGCTAAATAAGTATGCATTAGAATCAGCTGGTCAATCAATCTTTCTTGAGATCACATATAAGTACCGTGGTTATTTCAGTCCCTGTGGGAGGGAGGTTGAAATAGAAGCTTCTTAAATTCCTCTTCAGTCCTAGTAATCTGTGATTTCAGGTTCCATCTTGATCCTGAGTCTTACTTTTCCGTAATAAGCCAACCAATGTGTTATGAACTGAAAGTAGATCTAGGGGGTTCCCAACTTTACACTGGTGGGGTAATGCTTGAATTTTATTTTTGGGAGACATTTTTTTTGGGGGAAAATATTGAAGGATAACAGGAACAGTTGAATAAGTCCATTGAAGCGCAAATAATATAATACTGTAAAATCACCTTTTGTTTCTTTACTGAAAACCTAGATTTGATGTTAAAATCTGTTTTTTTAATTCAAGGAATCCCAAAATGTAGATAAATTCTGGGGCAAAATTATTTCATCATTCATACTCTTAGAAAGTAAAATAAATTATTTCCAGAGCTAATAAGCTTTGTAAATGTTCTCTTTTCAATCTCCTCTATCATTGTCACATTGTTCTTGGATAGGACCACACCATTACTATGCTTCGCACCTGTGATGTGTTAGAGAGACAGCCAGTCCCTTAGCATCCATTTGGTAGTGGACATCTGTTTTTATTCAATGTCCTCGAATCTCTTCTTTGAGAAATGACTACTCCTAAATCCATGTGATTCTGGCCAGACTCAATCACATGATCCTGCCATCGCAAAGGGTGGGGATGTGACTCATCATGGCCATCAGATTTCTTTTTAGGGATTTATTTTCATGCTGGTGGTAGGGGGCATGAACTATATCTTTTATTTTTCTTGCTGAATTGGAAGGATATATAACTTTGGCTGCTAATGGCAATCATGCCTGTTATATGTTCTTAAGTCTATTTTATCTGGTATTAATATGCATGTTATCTTTTTCTGTTTTTTTTCTTTTAACCTATTTGTGTTTTTACATTTAAAGTGTTTCTTATAGATAGCATATAGCTGCTTCTTGCTCTTTTTTCCAATTCAACCATCTCTGCATTTAAATTGTGTTGTTGACCATTTACATTTAATATGATTATTTATATAGTTGGGTTTTTTGTTTTATTTTGTATTTAATTTTTTTATTTTAACAGAGACAGGGTCTTACCATGTTGCCCAGACTAATCTTGAATCTTGGACTCAGGTGATCCTCCTGCCTTGGCCTCCCAAAGTGCTAGGATTATAGGCGTGAGACATTGTGCCTGGCTGATATAGATGGGTTTAAATCTGATATCTTATTATTTGCGTTTATTTATTTATTTTTACCTCTTCTCTTTTTTTTCACTCTCTTCCTGTTTTTCTGCCTTTTTATTTTATTATTATTTTTTTTTTTGTTGAGACTGGGTTTCGCTTTTGTTACCCAGGCTGGAGTGCAATGGCGCGATCTCGGCTCACCGCAACCTCCGCCTCCTGGGTTCAAGCAATTCTCCTGCCTCAGCCTCCCGAGTAGCTGGGACTACAGGCACGTGCCACCATGCCCAGCTAATTTTTGTATTTTTAGTAGAGACGGGGTTTCACCATGTTGACCAGGATGGTCTCGATC
>PVKV010008597.1:0-86789 GCA_004027835.1 Alouatta palliata
AACCAACCAACCAACCAACCAATCAACCAACCAACCAACCAATCAACCAATTAACCAACAGAACTTTCACAACCTTCAGTGTTTCCTGCTGATGCAGTGGTAAAAGATAGTAACACTGGTTTTAGGTAAGAAACAAACATACGAAAACCATAGCTCCTTTTCAATCCAAGTGTTACCTAAAAGACTACCATTTCACTCAGACTCTTCATTTTCTCTGGCTGTTTCTTGATGTCTCACTATAGCCATACCCTCCTTAGAGGAATGTTCTGCTCTTACTGTTGTTTAAGTGTTTTCTACCACTTTTGGGTGGCCTATTTAAGCATCCATGCTTGCCCCCCATAGATGCAGGGACACATGTTATATAAGTGTGAGGAACTGCGCAGAAGCCATTATTCCACATCACGTTTCTGCTTTGCTGCCCACTGGCTTCCTGGTTTCTTGGCAACATTACTCATCCATTTCAGAACAGGGCTTACACTTAAAAGCATGGTCCTGATTCCTTGTGTTCAGAAGTGTAAAATGAAAGTAGATATTTGGTAAAAGCTTTCTGCAATAATAAGAACTTTTGACTGTTGTCTTCACATAATTCCTTTACCAACGTATGGGTGAGCGTTGATGTAGGCAATGTCGCTTGAAATGGGAGGAATGATATTTACAAAATTCTCTTAGTTGTTGACATTAGCTTCCTGGATTTTTTTCCTTTTAAACAAACCTTAATGGAACAAATGACACGACAAAATACTCTGAAAGCATCTGAAACACTAGATCCACCTACACACGCCTCCAGCTATCATCTCGACAAGCCTGAATGCTTGTTTGCAGCAGGCGTCTCCAAGGCTGACTCACAGCTCCTGCTCTGAGCCCAGGACCTCCGTGCTGATCCCCCGCACACTCTCATCTCTTGTCTTGATGTCATCCAGCAAGGCTAAAGCAAGTGCCCTCTCAACTGTTCCGAACCTCTGGAACTTCTCTCAAATGAGTTTGGTATTTGAATGCTGCCTGGAGGGAAGAATTTCCTAGCACTTGATTTACATTATCTTCCTACTGTGCTTTAGATATCGTTTTTTAAAATCCCATTCACACGATGAGGGGAATGTTTCAAGAAAGTAAAGGGGCTGAAAATCTATCTTCTCTGCATAGCCCTAGTTCCATTCTGCCCCACTGTCAATGACTCACAAAATCAGGCCAGCAGATATTGCCCCAATGACCTTCTCTTGAGTCGTCAAAGGATATTTTTTAGTTTTTAATTTTTATGGTTAGATAGTAGATGGATATATTTATGGGGTACATGTGATGTTTTGAGACAGCATAATAATCACATCAGTGTAACTGGGGTATCTATCACCCTCAAGCATTTGTCATTTCTTTGTGCAAAGATGACTTTTTAAAAACTGGATGAGAAGGGGATGTGGCTCTTTCAGGTGGCTTCATTCTTCTCCCCCTGTAAATGGCAAATTTGCTTCTCAGAGTTGGACGGCATGTGTTAAGAGTGTTAGGCACACGGTCTTAGTTCTCACTCTGTAGACCATTGCTTTTCAGGAGAGAAATCTGGGTAGCAAGACAGTGTGGTTAACGGGTGAGAAGGTGCCAGCAACTCGGTTCTCCTGGCAGGGAGGGATGGCCGCTCCCAAGCAGGGGACATGCGGGGCGTCGAGAACATCAGTGCTCAGAGTTCCTTAGGGAAGCTGGAGCCTTAATGTCGTAATTTTCACAAGGCTCAACTGATAGAATTTGTAGACAGCAAAGTGCTTAAATTAAATCCAGCTCAGTCAAGGGTGTCTAAAGAATCCCTTGAAGAGATGATTAGAGATGTGATCAATATGGTCTGATCACGATTCTTAATGGAGCTGGTTTTCAGACTGGTGTGGAGAGAAAATGACTGTAGTTTTGAAACTGGACAGCTCATGAGGAAGTATCAGTTCTTTGTGTGTGAACCTGCACTCTGCTGGGTGACAGAGGTGATGGACCAAGTGCCCTGGTAAGCTGGTCCAACAGAAAGGACTTGTGACATGGAAGGACTTGGCCATGTGACACGTCCACATTGCCTGGCTGAGAGGTGGACAGGTCTGGGGCCAGTATCATGTCCCTGCGTTCTGTATATCTGGTGCACCACCTAGAGCCCTACCATTCCCATCTGTGACATGAAACTGACGTCATGTGAAGACTGTGGCAAATCAACTTGATATTGCCAATTCTATTGTTTAAGATGAAACACAGGACCCTGCCGAGTAGTTGATGGTCATCTGTCATCATTACATTGGGTTCTTCAATATTTATCTCACTGGTTAGCTTTCAGTGCCCTACGTTTCTATCATTAGGTGCACTTTTAGTATCAAGATACTGAAGGGGTTAAAATGCACCCTGGGGCATATAAAAAATCTTCATACTTTATTAATACTGCTTTATGGGTTGATTGGTCACCGTAACCAGCCAAGCAGACCCCCCAAAAATGGCACAGGAGGTAGGCACGCTTTGGTCCGGGAGAGGGAAGGAACAGCAAGTAAGTGGGTTTTGTCTTCCCGTAATCAGAGAACAAAAACAGTCGACAATTAAAATTAGCACTAACTTTGAAACAGACAAAGATAAGCTCCTTTCCACTGAGAAAAGACTCCATTGAGGTTTCTGTGGGCTTATTCTTGGTGATACTCGGGGGTACAGCTTGTAAGGCATTTGAAACTAACCCTGAGAAACTTGGACTTCGGGGCCAACCAGACCTCCCAGGGTTCACATGAGTAGAAGCCACCCCCTGAAAGGTGGGTGATGATACACTTAAAAGCATGGTCCCGATTAGGCGTTCAACAAAAGCCCTTCATGGACCATGACTCGGCTTTACATCTCTTTGAGTACGTAGGGGGCTTGTGAATGACGCTGAGCAGAACTAAACCATGCTCCAAGGTACATGCTCTGAATGATTGTCATCTCCTGCCTTCCTGCTCGCTTGCCACGGGCTTGGGCACTACAACTTGAGCCCAAGGTCACACGGCGGCACAGACAACACCAACGCACGGAGAGTCCGTCTCTCTGTCTTCCGCCCCAGTTATCTCTCTGAGTTTCTTGACTTGGTGTAGGTGCGGCACTGTTGGTGACAGAGTGGACCGCAAGACTGCCTAGAAATACACATGAACTGGAGGCTTCCAAGCGTGAGCCGGAAATGAAAGCTAAGTAGCGTGATGAAAGCTCTTTCGGAAGGAGAAAGTGTTCCGCAGCCGCCTTCTCCTGCCACTGCTGTTTTCTGGTGTGGATGACAGAACTCAGCAATCACTCAAGACTCCATGTTTACGCCCGGCTTCCAGCAGAAAAGTCTGTTGTGGATCTAAGAGTAGGAGTTTGGTAACATTTTGCCCTTGGGGATTTGTGTGAAGGGAAATACGCAAAGTCTTTTTTAGCATTGACTTCTGAGATTCTATGGAAACAGGGCAGCAGTGCTGAGAATCCAGTGAGAGATGGAAAAGCTAAGACAGCAAAGCTTTGAGTTTGGAAGAAGAGAGGGAGGGCGGGAGATGGAATAATAGGATTTATTTGGGTCTCTACTTGGCTATTCACTTTTGTCTCTGGGAGCTGAAGTAGGAACTTTTTCAATGGGCTGTTGATTTGGATCTCAGAGGGAGAGTTATTGGTTGTGTTTAGAGAACAGCTTTGGATAAGAGAGAAAAAAGGTGTCTGGACACCCTATTGTCTGGGCATTTTGAACCTTGTCTTGTTAATAACGCTTTGGGGTCTCCCCGCCCCATTTAGAACAATGGAACCATAAGACAAGATTGAATTTGAATTGTGTTTTCTATTTAGTGTAATAATTGTGTTGAGAAAACCTCAAAGGCTGAAATCCAGTTCTGTGATTGTCTGTGTGCCCGGGTCTGAGACCCGGGTGGAGGTGCACGGTGCTTGCCCCAGCCCCATCTGTGACACCGGGCTGCATCGTCGGGACACACACTGCATTTGTGGCAGATGGCCAGACAGCTCTCAGAGTTCAGAGTGAGTGTGTGGATATTTACATACACACAAACACGCTGGGAGCAGCTGTCTGCCGGTGTCTCCCTCGCAAAATGGAAGACATGGCCTCTTAGGTCAGTAGCCTCCGGCCATTGTCACCACGCTCCCTGTACATACTCTGACAGTGCCCATCAAGGTGGAAGGACCACAGGGCTGGCCTCCCTGCGGGCCTGATCTTACCTTTCTCTGAGGGTCTGAGGAGCCATCTTTCCCTCTTTGATCACACAAAATTGTGCAGTTGGGGAGACAGATTGGAAATGAGGATTGCTCGTGAGAAAGGATGGTTATTGACCTTGGTGAATTTGAGACACCAAAGAATATAGCCAGATGGTCAGTTCAGCGCCGGGGCTTGAACTTCAGAAGACCAACTGGTGTTAGTCTGGTCTCCTTCACATTTCTCTGCTTTCTTCCACACCAGTGAAGTTTTGGATGTTAAATTAGCTGATTAAAAAATAATATGTGACAAAAAGCTGTGGAAGAAACGGACTTCTATCTAGGACTGAATACAAATGAGACGAATGGACAAGGCTGTTACTCAGGAACTGAATAGAATCCACACAGATCCTGTTATAGGAAAGGTCCTGACGGTGTTGAACAAGTGCGTGTTTGTCAATACTCCCCATTGAAAGCATTTCGGAGCTGGGGTAGCTGTCACTGTCCGTGCTGAACATGCATGCTTGACACGCAGAGTCCCTTAGGAAGCCACCATGTGACAGTGATGATACCCGTGCAGGTATACAGGTAAATGTCGGCCAGTACCTATGGGAATGGCGCGATCTTTCCGGTTGGCTGATACTTGTGTGATAAACACGCTTCTGTTTCTGCACGTAGATGCGTAACCCACACCACTTTTAGCCTAGGCTTTTCTTTTTGAGACACTCTCGTTACCTTCAACATCGGGGGATCTTGGGGGTTCAGAGAGTCTGGACAAACATATGAAAAAAGGCTCAGTATCGCTGATCATTAGAGAAATACAAATCAAAACCATAATGAGATACTATCTCACGCCAGTCAGAATGGAGATTATTAAAAAGTCAAGAAACAACAAATGCTGGAAAGGCTGTGGCGAAATAGAAACATTTGTACACTGTTGGTGGGAATATAAATTAGTTTAACCACTGCGGAAGACAGTGTGGTGATTCCTCAGAGATCTCAAACCAGAAATACGACTTGACCCAGCAATCTCATTATTGGGTGTATACCCAAAGGAATATAAATTATTCTATTATAAAGATATATGCATGTGTATGTTCACTGCAGCACTGTTCACAATAGCAAAGACATGGAATCAACCCAAATGCCCATCAGTGATAGACTGGACAAAGAAAATGTGGTACAGATACACCATGGAATACTATGCAGCTATAAAAAGGAATGAGATCATGTCCTTTGCAGGAACATGGATGAAGGTGGAAGCCATTATCCTCAGCCAACTAACACAGGAACAGAAAAGCAAACACTGCATGTTTTCACTTATAAGTGGGAGCTGAACAATGAGAACACATGGACACATCGGGGAACAATAGACATCGGGGATTATTGGCGGGGTGAGGAGGGAGAGCATCAGGATAAATAGCTAATGATCCATGGGGGGCTTAATAACTAGGTAATGGGTTGATAGGTGCCACAAACCACCATGGCACACATTTACCTATGTAACAAACCTGCATGTCCTGCACACATATCCTGGAACTTAACATAAAATGAAAATTTTAAAAAGTAGTTTGGCTCTACTTCCAAATAGCAGGCAGAGAAAGAACTGAGAGCCTGATCGGTTGTCCGGCATGGATTCCTCTGTACCCAGAGTGGGGTAGTTGTTGTGGGGAAGAGTGATCCTGCCATGATGCCTGGTGGACGTCTCTCCTCTGCTTGGCAGCCTGGCCTGATGCCCTGAGTGTGTCTCGGTTGTATATCCCCTGTTCACTGGCCTTCAAGAATGACGCCCTTTTTGTTCACGCCTGCATTCCCAGGGATGTGTTTCAAAATGCTGCACCATGCTGGCCTGGCCTCTGCTGAGCCCCAGTTCCCAGCACAGAACCCCCTTTCCCTCTTGTTTTCTTTTTTGAGATGGAGTCTCACTCTGCCACCCAGGCTGGAGTGCAGTGGCGCTATCTCAGCTCACTGCAGCCTCCGCCTCCCTGGTTCAAGCAATTCTCCTGTCTCAGCCTATTGAGTTGCTGGGACTACAGGCACCTGTCATCATGTCCCTGCTAATTTTTTGTATTTCAGTAGAGATGGGGTTTTGCCATGTTGGCCAGGCTAGTCTCAAACTCCTGACCTCAGCCTCCCAGAATGTGGGGATTACAGGCGTCAGCCACCATGCTCGGCTCGCTTTTCCCTCTTGTAAACATTCTGTTGGGATCCTCGGGCGCTTTTCCAGCCACAGACCACAGTCAGGGTCCCTCCCCTGGCTTGTGCCAACCAGTTTCTCAGATTTTCTGAATTGGACAGCAAGGGCCTCCTAGACTCCCCCTGGATGCTGGCACACCCCCTCTGCAGAACTCTCTATGCCGGCTCGCCTCTGGGGATCTTCTTCCAGCCACAAATGTGTCTCTTCTGCATTTTCCTCACACCGATGGGCACCTGCTGGCTCTACAATCATTTAACTAAGAGAAGCAGCTCGAGCTATCTTTTCCTAAGAGTGAAAGTCAACTCTGGGCCGGGAGCAGTGTCTCACACCTATAATCTCAGCAGTTTATGAGGCTGAGGCAGGAGGATCGCTTCAGGCCAGGAGTTTGAAACCAGCCTGGGCATCATAGTGAGACCCCATCTCTACAAAAAATAAAAAACAAAATTAGCTGGTTTTGGTGGTGCACACCTGTAGTCCTGGCTGCTTGGAGGGTGAAGGCAAGAGAAGAATCACTTGTACCCAGGACTTCAAGGCTGCAGTGAGTTGTGATGGTGCCACTGCACTCCAGCCTGGGCAACAGAGCGAGACTCCCTTTCTAAAAATAATTTTAAAAAGAAGAAAAAAAGAAAATCAGCTCTGTGTTTACTTGTTGGCTACATTAAGGAAGAGAGAAGACTCTGAGCATCAGGTCAAACGCCCTGACTTTCTCAGTGCTCTGTTTGGACCGGAAAGAAAGGAGCAGGACTGTCTTGACTGAGACGGGGTGTTCACACTCAGAGGGGAGTGGCTGGAAGCGTGTCCACAGTGTCCCTAAATTCCACCCGCACAGACAGCGTGCCCGTGTCTAGGTAGGCCCCAGATGTCCCTGCTCCTGGCTCTTATAACACACCCCTCATCCCTCCACCATCTGTCACGGTCCTGGGGGTCTCGGGGGCCTCTACTTCAATCAGCACTCTCTCTGGGGAGCCTTTCATCTGCTGATCCACGGTCAGGGAACCTCACTCCACCCCGATGCCTCTTCGCTCGTTCTACATCAGAAATGTCCGTTCTGTTCTTGTCTAGACGTACTAAAATATCATTTTCTTGAGGGAGGGGCATTGCTTTGTTTATCCAGGTCCCTCCCCACCCCCTCGAACCTCTCAGCACGCATCACGCAGCTGGTGTCCTGCGAACGTCTGACTCAATGGACTAAAGACAGTCCGGGCAGCAGTCGTGGGCGGCCAGGAAAAGGATGGAATTGACAAAGCCAGGGGGCGGGGGCTCTGAGATAGTAGAAGGCAGCCTGGTGAACCCTGACATGGCATCGTGTTCAGTGTCCTAGAATGCGCTGTGTTGCGGAGGGACACCAGAGACAATATCCTCTTCCGGACAAAACCCCTCTGTGCAGACTTGGGAAAGTCATCTGCCATTATTAACAAACAATCATTATAATAGTTACCATGTTAGGAACTTTGCTTCCATATTCTGATTTCATTCACTCAAGAAGGCTAGTCAGTATTATGTTACTATTATTATTGCTTTTGAAATAGGGTCTCACTCTGTTACCCAGGCTGGAGGGCAGTGGCGGGATCATGGCTCACTGCAGCCTCAGCCTCCCCAGGCTAAGGTGATCCTCCTGCCTCAGCCTCCCAAGTAGCTGAGACCACAGGCGCACACCACCATGTTTGGTTAATTTTTGTATTTTTTGTAGAGGCAGGGTTTTGTCAAGTTGCCCAGGCTGGTCTTGAACTCCTGAACTCAAGCAAACTGCCCATATTGGCCTCCCAAAGTGCTGGGATTACAGGGGTGAGGCACTGTGCCTGGCCAGTTAGTATTATTTCTGATTTTTATTTTATTATTTTATTTTTTTGAGACTGAGTCTCAGTCCGTCACCTAGGTTGGACTGCAGTGGTGCGATCTTGGCTCACTGCAAACTCCGCCTCCTGGGTTCAAGCAATTCTTGTACCTCAGTCTCTCGAGTAGCTGGGATTACAGGCACCCACCACCACACCCAGCTAAGTTTTGCATTTTTAGTAAAAACGGGTTTTTGCCGTGTTGGCCAGGCTGATCTTGAACTCCTGGCCTCAAGTGATCTGTCCACCTTGACCTCCCACAGTGCTGAGATTACAGGCGTGAGCCACCAGCCCTGGCCTATTTCTGATTTTCAGATGAAGCAGAAGCTCAGAATTTATACTTGGTAAGTGCGGAGCTGAGATGCAAATACATGAGTGTTGTGTTTCTGCTACATCAGCTGCCTTTTTTTTTTTTTGAGATGAGGTCTCACTCTTTTCCCCTGACTGGAGCATCGCAGTCACAAGTCACTGCAGCCTCAACCACTCCGGCTCAAGCAATCCTCTCACTTCAGTCTCCCAAGTAGCTAAGATTAGGTGTGCACCACTACTCCAGCCTGATTTTTAAAAATTATATTTTTTGTAGAAACAGGGTCTCACAATGTTGCCCAGGCTGATCTCAAACTCCTGGGCTCAAGCGATCCTTCTGCTTCAGCCTCTCGAAGTGCTGGGATTACAGGCATGAGTCCCCACACCCGGCCAGCTAACTGTAGTTTAGCCCTTATGCAGTAAACCATATGCAACAGACTGAGGCGTGGTTGGTAGCTTAGTCTCCTGTAGCTGCTAGGACAAATTACCACACATTTAGTAGCTCACAACAACACAAATGCATTCTTATAGATCTGGAGGTCGGGCTTCTAAAATCAAGGTGTCTGCAGGGCTGATGCCTTCTGAAGATTCCAGGGGAGAACCTGCTCTCTCTCTCTCTTTTTTTTTTGAGTCAGAGTTTCATTTTTCCAGGCTGGAGTGCAGTGGCGTGATCTTGGCTCTGCGTCAGCGTCCCAAGTAGCTGGGATTACAGGCGCCCCACCACACGCCAGGCTAATTTTGTATTTTTAGTAGAGATGAGGTTTCACCATGTTGGCCAGGGTGGTCTCGAACTCCTGCCCTCAGGTGATCTGCCCGCCTCGGCTTCCCAAAGTGCTGGGATGACAGGCGTGAACCACCGTGCCTGGCCTAATTTCCAGGTTTTAAAGCTTACCGCATTCCTTGCTGCGTGACTGCGGCACTCTAATCCACTTCCATCACCACAGGGTTTTCTTTCTCTTTTGATCTCCTTTTCTCCCTCTTAAAAGCACCCTTGTGATTACAGAGTCCACCCGACAGTGTAGGATAATCTCCCCATTTCAAGAACTTTAATTTCATCACATCTTCAAAGTCCCTTTTGCCAGGTAATAGTCACAGCTTCTGTGGAGTAGGACTTGCACGCCTTTAGGGGCAGTTTTCTTGGCTTACCATGGTTAGTTTCTGATATTTATTCCTGACTTCAACTAAGGAATAGGAAATGCTATCTGCAAAGTACAACTAAGTGATGAGCATCTGTTCTATTCAGATCCAGCGACTGTTCTAAGTTCTGTGTTCATCTTAGTCATTGCTTCCTCTCCTTGGTGGGGGATTCCTACCCTATTCCTCCTCCCCCGCTTTCCCACCTCCTTCAACGTGGTTCTGTGCTGAGGTGTTGCTTTTTGAGATCTCTCACAGAATCAGAGCGCATTTAACTCCAATGACATTTATCATGGAATTGCTAATGAGGCTTTGCTTAGCGTCAATAAACTCTACAAAATTCCAGCTGCCTGCTGTACTTAATGCCCCAGAATGGCGGCTGGATGCTGCAGCTCACCTTTCTACTTGATTTTGAGGGCTCAGGGGCTCTTGCCCGTGAGCTCTCTGAAGAGCTGCAATCGCAAGGATGTTGGGGACCCCTCTCGGCAGATGCCGGCAGAGGCTTCCCAGAACATCGTCAATGCTCTCCTCTCTGGCTGATCAAGCATGCTTTTGTTTGACCATCTCATGCTAAGGATGGTGTGAACGAATCCAGAAATACTAATTTACTAGAGAAAGTCATTGGAGGAGGAGGGATTTCAGTGATGAGCAGGTTTAGTGGTAAATAAAAGATATTTGCTCTTGCACATTCTCACAGCCCTTCAAGGCCACAAATTCTTATGTTCCCTCTATGCATTCACCCAAAAATGGAATTGGATCCAAGAGTCCCCTGGGCTGTTTGAGAATTACATTTCTCTAGCTCTTCAGATTGCTGAACACTCTGGAGTTTTTCAGTCAGTGTTAGTTGGAAACTCCTGGAGTAGCACACCCCAGGTTTTGCGAGGTGGAGAATTTCGTAGTTGCTGGGATTTCTTGAAAGAAAACTAGTCAGGCTGGACGCGATGGCTCACACTTGTAATCCCAGCACTTTGGGAGGTTGACACAGGTGGATCACGAAGTCAGGAATTTGAGGCCAGAACAACCTGGCCAACATGTCTGAAACCCTTTAGTCTCTACTAAAACTACAAAGGTTAGCCAGGCATGGTGGTGGGTGCCCGTAATCCTAGCTACTTGGGAGGCTGAGGCAGAAGAATCCTTGGAACCAGGAAGGTGGAGTTTGCAGTGAGCCGAGAACGTGCCACTGCACTCCAGCCTAGGTGACAGAGCAAGATTCTGTCTCAAAAGAAAGAAAGAAAGAAAACAAAAAGTTAAAAAAGAAAATTAGAGTGACAGCAGAAGCAATCCTTCTGGGAGGAGGTGGGGCTGGTGAGCCATCTGCTTGCTTCTGTAGTTTGCAAGGGAAACCTGGGAAGTACGACACCCTTGGGTCCCTGGTGGTGGCAAATAGTCTGACACGGTGAAGCAGGTGGTGGTCACCCTCAGCTGGAAGGTGGGTGATGTGGGAATGGACAGAGGAGGCAGGGGAGGGAGCAGCAAGGAAAACAAAAAAGATTTGCTTTTCCCCAACTTTTTATTTAAAAAAATTTAATCTACAGAAAAGTTGGAAAAAAAAACAAACAGAGCAAATACCCTAGTTTTACCAATCATCATTTAGCCACTTTTTTTTTTTTCTGAAGAAATAGGGTCTCACTCTGTCACAGGCTGGAGTGCAGTGGTGTGACCATAGCTCACTGCAGCCTTGAACTCCTGGGCTCAAGGAATCCTCCCACCTCAGCTTCCCAAGTAGCTGGAATTACCGGCATGTGCCACCACACACAGCTGATTTTTTTTTGGTAAGCTGGGATCTTGCTGTGTTGCCCAGGCTGGAGTGCACTGGAACTCCTGGGCTCAAGGTGCTCCTCCTCCACCAGCCTCCTGAGTAGCTGGGACTATAGATGTATAAATATATATATATAATAAATACATATATATGTATATATGTATTTATATATGTATATATATATACATATATATATTAAATATACATATATATGTATATATGTATATATATGTATTTATTATATATATGTGCATATATATGTATATACATATGTATATGTATTTATTTAAAAATATATATATATATATATTGGTAGAAACAGGGTATAGCTATATTGCCCAGGCTGGTCTCAAACCCCTGGCCTCAAGCAATCCTCCTCACTCAGCTTCCCAAAGTGTTGGAACTACAGGCATGAGCCACTACACCTGGCCATAGCCAGGTTAGCTTTCTCTGTCTCTCACACACATACATATGCACGTATACATATATTTATATGTATATGTGTCTATATATCAACCTATAGATATATATGCTTTTATTCTGAGCTATTTGAAGGTAAGTTGAAGATGTCATGATGCTTCATCCCTAAATACCCCGGCTCATATATTTCCTAAGACCAAGGACATTCACATACACCATCATACCCTTATGATTGCACCTAGCTATAATATATAATATACAGCCCATATTCACATTTCTCCAACTACCCAATTTTTTTTGGTAACTTTCGTGTTTTAGTTACAAGGAAAGATTTGTAATAGCTTTATTTTTTCTTTGAAAGTAGAAAAATTGGGGCCAGGAGCAGTGGCTCACTCCTGTAATCCCAGTACTTTGGGAGGCATAGGCGGGTTGATTACAAGGTCAGAAGATTGAGACCATTCTGGCTAACATGGTGAAACCTGTCTCTACTAAAAACACAAAATTAGCTGGGTGTGGTAGCGCATGCCTGTAATCCCAGCTACTCGGGAGGCTGAGGCAGGAGAATCGCTTGAGCCTGGGAGGCGGAGGTTGCGGTGAGCCGAGATCAGGCCACTGCACTCCAGCCTGGGCGACAGAGCGAGACTCTGTCTCAAAAACAAACAAACAAACAAAAAAGAAAGAAAACTTGGAGGAGCAGGAGAGACACCTGCACAAGATTAGTAGGGATCTTTTTGGTATAAATTATTCTTTAAAAATCATGCCCTGTCATTGTCATGGAATCTGTTCTATAAAACGTTCTTTGCGGATTCTGGCAACCAACTATTTCTTTGAATGCAAGCTGACAGAAAGACCAAGTCTTAATAAACCACAGGTTTTCTTTTTAGGTTTTTTTTTTTTTTTAAACTTACTTATTTTTGTGGAGAGACTTCATATGCTAGAATAATGATAGCTGCTCTTACTGTTTAATCCAGTGGTTGTCAGACTTTAGGGTTCTTAAGAATCACTTAAGAGTGTTTATTAAAAACACAGAAGCCTGGCCTCTGCCACCACAGCTTCTGATTTAGGAGGCTTGGGGGAGGACCCAGAAAGCTGCAGTTTTAAAGAACAGTCCAGGGGGTTCTGAGACTTGCAGAAAGAATGTCTTAATCAGGTAGGCCTGTTATAGGTATACCTAAAAATAAAACTCTTCAAAAATCACACACACACACACACACACACACACACACACGCATGCACGCACACACATTTAATTTCAAGTGGGTGATTTATTAATGAGATTTTAGGTTAAAAAAAAATTGCAGGCCTGGCACAGTGACTCACGCCTGTAATCCCAGCACTTTGGGAGGCTGAGGCAGGTGGATCACCTGAGGTCAGGAGTTCGAGACCAGCCTGAGCAATGTGGTGAAACACTGTCTCTACTAAAAATACAAAAATTAGCCAGGCATGGTGGCGCACACCTGTAATCCCAGCTACTCGGGAGGCTGAGGCAGGAAAATCGCTTGAAACCGGGAGGCAGAGGTTGCAGTGAGCCAAGATTACGCTATTGCACTCCAGCCTGGGCAATAAGAGTGAAATTCTGTCTCAAGAAAAAAAAAAAAAAAAAAGTTGCAGCTGGGTGTGGTGGCTCATGCCTGTAATGCCGGTACTTTAGGAGGCTGAGGTGGGAGGATCACTTGGGCCTAGGAGTTTGAGACCAGCCCTGACAACATAGTGAGATCTTGTCCCTACAAAAAATTTAAAAATTTAACTGGGCATGGTGGTGTCCACCTGTTGTCTCAGCTACTCGGAGGCTGAGACCAGAGGATCCCTTGAGTCTGGGAGGTCAAGGCTGCCATGAGCTGTGATTAAGTCACTCCAGCCTGGGCCACAGAGTATCAAACAAACAAACAAACAAAAACATTGTGGTTGGGCACCATGGCTCACATCTGTAATCCCAGCACTTTGGGAGGCCGAGGTGGATGGATCACCTGAGGTCAGAAGTTCAAGACCAGCCTGGCCAACGTGGCAAAACCCCATCTCTATTAAAAATACAAAAATCACACGGGCATGGTGGTACGCGCCTGTACTCCCAGCTACTCTGGAGGCTTAGGCAGGAGAATTGCTTGAACCCTAGAGACAGAGGTTGCAGTGAGCTGAGATTGAACCACCGCACTCCAGCCTGGGTAATAAAATGAGACTCTGTCTCAAAAAAAAAAAATTGTGCATATGCACACCCACCCCCCCAACACCCCCCCACACAGAGGCACCCACTCTCTCTTGCATATATAGAGTTTTGAAGGGATTACGGGAACTCCTACCTGTTACCATACTATGTGAGTAACTGATGCCATTTATAACTGTATAATTTTGCAAAGACCATTGTACGGTGACAAACATACTAAAATAATAATAATAATGATACTCTTTTGAGAATTGAGAGAAATGAATGAGACGCAAGTCAAGGGGATCTTTCCCAAACCATTGTCTTCTAATCACCAGAAAAAAACCTAGAAGGGATGACCAGGCAGATTAATATGTTTTCAAAAATATCCGTAGTAGGTCTAGGAAAATAAATGCAGGACAAGAATCTCCAGTAGCCTATTTCATTGGCTTCTGATGACTCCTAGAAAAGTTCTTACTGGACTTAGTGAAGACCCAAGGTTAAGATTTGGCTAAAAATGAAGAAAAAATGGTCCCAGTCATGTTGTGAATGCATCTTGAAATAGGACAGTTTTTGAGTCATTGGGAATCTGTGGGTGGACCACACTTAGGGTGGCCCTATTAAACATTTTAGACCATGTCATGTGGTACAACGGAAATAAAACCTTCCGACACCTTTAGACCAGCGGGTAAAGCAGGATGTGAGACCAGCGTTATGGCATTCTGGAGATTCTACCAACAGGCTCGGCATCTTAGGGACGTGGGAGACGTCAAGTTCCTCGTGGGGCGACCCCGTCCTCTGGTTTCGCGGTGGTGGGGCCTCCACAGTTGGAAGGCACCCAGGACAGAATTCGCAAGACCAGGTATGCTGCCAGGAGAGACATTTTTCAGAACTGAGCAATTTTTTTTGAAAAAAGAGATTAGAAAGCTTACAGAGACTATAGAGTCTATTTAAAAGAGATATGAATATACTTAGACTGGATTAAGATTTAGAGACGATGGGTGAAGTAAATTATCTACTTGGAGTTTTTTTTTTAGAAATGTGATCTAAAATATTTTCAGAGCAAAATGACTTAGTGATACCACAGAGGAGGAACTAGCTAGGTGACTCAGTGACCGTAATGGGGACTGCGAAGCCATATCTGGGTGAAATACAGCTGCATCAATTCAGATCTGGATGGATTTACTGATAGCTCCTAGTCTATTGATACCTGTGCTCTGGTGACTTTGATACGTTTAAAAGCCCACAGGAAAGTGTTCGATGAATCTCAAGAATTTTGCATTTCATGCGTGTAAGAAGTGGACGTGTTCATAAAACCCGATAACCTTCCAAGAATCCCTTTGCTGGAGAATAATAATACGATGTCACTTTCCTCCAGCCTTTCCTTTCCCATTTTATCCTTTCCCTCGTTCAAGCAGTGGGCCTATTCTCTGACCATAGGTCTCGAAGGGGAAGTGAGAGCAGAAAGCAGAGAAAAAGATGCCTCTTTCTGCATGTTTAATGAAATTCGCATGGGAAGGGCAAGGACTCATTTGTGAGAGACTCTTATGAGTAAGAACGTGGCTCCCCACCGCATCCTCCCTCTCCTCAGTCCCCTGCACAGCTGTCTAGGGTGGTCCAGGGAGAGAGGGAGGATGGAGCGACGGGCTGGAGGCCCCATGGGAGATGAAACTGGGCAGACGGGAGGGGATTCATGCACGTCTGCCTCTCCTAGGATGAGCCTCACCCAGCAACCCACCCATGGCTGCCCAGCTGATGGGGGGTTGTCTGTGCCTCCACCAATGCTTTACCTTCTGCTTAGCCTCAAGTGGGAGACCTCCCTGAAAACGTTCCTTCAAATGCCCAAGAAAAGGAGGTGGGGCCCTGGACACCTATCCTGGGAATGAAACGGAAAAGACTCCCCTCCTGCCTGTACTCAGCTGGGCTCAGTAACAAGCTGAAGGTCTCTCTGAGCCAGGGCGATTGTAAAGCTCAGCCTTTGACATAAGCACGTTGATGGCCTCTTATTTCCCCCTGTGATGGTGCCATTTTTGTGTCAGTATCAATATATTGGTCCTGGAGGTGAGAGAGCAGATACTTAATCTCTTGTAGTTTTAAAATGGGTGAAATAAACGCCTCTGCTACGATTCGCTTTTCTGAAACACAGGCACAATCTCATCATTGCTAAAGTGAAGTGTTGGCTGGCCCTGCTGGCTCACACCTGCAATCCCAGAACTTTGGAAGGCCAGAGCAAGATGATCGCCTGAGGCCAGGAGTTTGAGACCAGCCTGGGCAGTATAGCAAGGCGCCATCCTTACAAAAAATAAATTAGCCGGGCAGAGTGGCACACACCTGTAGTCCCAGCTACTCCAGAGGCGCAGGCAGGAGAATCCCTTGAGCCCAGGAGCTGGAGACTGCAGGGAGCTATAATCATACTATTGCACTCCAGCCTGGGTGACACAGTGAGACCTCATTTCAAAAATACAAAATCAAGCAAACAAACATAAGATAAAATTGTTGCGGGGGGACCCTACCTGCTTCTAGGACACCTCCCAAGCATGGCAAGTCATGCCATTTCTGATGGGGTCCATTGCATCATTCCAGTCCCTGTGGCCACTACTTATCCCCTACACACCTCTCACTCAAAGCAGGCACGTGAGGTTAGTCACTGCTCCTAGTGTTGGCTGGGTGTAGTGACTCACGCCTATAATCCCAGCTGTCTGGGAGGCCAAGGCGGATGGATCACCTGAGGTCAGGAGTTTGAGACCAGCCTGGCCAACATGGAGAAACTCCGTCTCTACTAAAAATACAAAAATTAGCCAGGCGTGGTCGTGTGTGCCTGTAATCTCAGCTACTTGGGAGGCTGAGGCAGGAGAATTGCTTGAACCCAGGGGGCAGAGGCTGCAGTGAGTCGAGATTGTGTCACTTCACTCCAGCCTGGGTGACAGAGCGAGACTCCATCTCAAAAAAAATAATAATAATAAATAAAAAATTAAAAAAGAGAAGAACTGACATGTCCTCACTCTTCTGTGGCTATGCTTACAATCTCCCCTGCCAGGAAAGTCTGTTTTTCTGCACTCTCACTTAACCCTGCTTCCCACAAGCCCCACCCCCACCATACATACCTGGTATCTGGGAAAACGCTAGCCCTCACTCAAAGCCCGGGGCAACTTCACTTCCTAAATCAACCTTGACCCTGCCTCCCTCCACCATCCCCACTTCCAGGAACAATCATGTTAGTGGGTGTTATAGGACTTAGGTCTGTTAAAAAAAAAACTTAGACAATTAAATGTATTTATTTATTTATCTATTTATTCATTTTGTAGAGACAGGGTCTTACTATGTTGCCCAGGCTAGTCTTGAACTCCTGGCCTCAAGTCATTCTCCTACCTCAACCTCCCAAAGCACTGGGATTATGGGCATGAGCCACTGTGCTCAGCATAGACAATTAAATTTAACAGAGCAAAGAACAATTCATCAATCAGGCAGCATTCACAGTCAGAAGAGGTTCAGAGAGCTTAAAGCATGACCAGCAAGCTTTTATAGGATGGACATAGAAGCAAAGTAGAGAAATCATCTAATTGGCTACAGCTAACCATTTGCCTTGTTTGGGCATGGGGTGCTCAGCTGGCTGCCTGTGATTGGGCGAAGCTTGGCTGTTTGTTACAAAAAGATATTCCTAAACTAGGTTTTGGTTTGTTTACTTACTAAGTTAGGTTGCAGTTTGTTACATAGAAACTCAAAGTCTAGAGCCAGCCTCAGGCCAATACTGAGGGTGGTTCCATACTTTGGAACCAGCCATCTTCATCATCGTCATGATAAAGATGCATTGAGATCTGTTAACTGAGCAGGAAGCCATCGGCTTGGTTGACTCGTCCTCGCAATACAGTTGTGCTTCCTGAAACAGATGCTCTGTCCTTCTCATTCTGGTCTTACAGCTGGCGTAGAGGTTTGTGTACAGAAATCGTATCATTGACATTAGTTGAGTTTAATGGAAATGACGAGAAAGTAATTCTTTAATGATTGCTTGCCTATATGGATTTGTCTCAGATGTAAGAAACTTACTGTGTTGCTATCCTTGCTTCAAGAATAATCCAATTAACAGGATTCCAGGAGGTGTTCTGCAGGGAACGCTGTCTAACAATTTTTCAGGAATGCTTGAAAATCCATGACAGTTTACGTCTTTGCAGCAAAACTTTCCACAACCGTTTATGCATCTTCTGTGTGCTAGAAACTTCCCTGGCTCTGTTGCTACTGTTCCAGTGTAAGTTAGAGGTAACAAGGAGGTTCAGAAGGAAATGCAGGAAGCCCAGCTGCTTTGAGTCCTTTTGCCATTTGTATCCAGTTCACAGGGCCCCAGACATATTCCAAGGTGAGAGCAAGTTTGGGATTCCCTCCAGGGAAAGAGAGGAGACACCGTGGCGCAGAAATCTGTGACTGCTGGCGAGCCCAATGTGAGCTAATGCCTTTGTGTTTCTGGGAGGAAGGTCACTGGCGGGCGGAGGCGAGATTTCTCTTGTGCAGTGTAAGTGGGCAGTAGAAGGAAGAAGTGAGCTCTCACATCCTGTGCTTGGCATGAGGCCTCTGGAAGTGACAGACGCTCCAGGCCTTTTGCTTAAGACCCGATTGAGTCATATTTGGCCAGATAGAAGCTCTGCAGCAGGGAAAATTTTGGCAAACCTTCATGCTCCCTTGCCACAGATGGAAGTTGCATTTTCATAGATAGAGGATGGTTGGAATGGGGAATGAGACTCAAACACAGAGACTCAAAGCCCATGCGTCTGCCCTCAAACTCTAAATCTCAACACATCCCCGGCATCCTGCTCTGCACTGTGCAGCAGTCACCATGACTCGGATGAGGACCTTATCCTTAAAGAGTCTGTATAACCAATGCAGAGAAAAAGGCTAATATGCACTAGCAATCAATCAGCTACTCCAGTGAAGAAAGTTAAGTACTGAAATAAATGGCCCTTCCTTCTCTGGTCTATCACTTGCTTGGCCTGTGGAATATTCTGCCATGCAGGCCTGGGCTTAAGGGGAGCAGAACCCAAGGGAGACCCCAATTCCACAGCCACACTAACCTCCTGTCTGCCCTGCAGTCGTGCCTGCCCTCTAAGCAGATTGCCAGGGCCTCATTGCCGGGTACAGTCCTGTGAGAACATTCCTCTGCTGGGAGCAAAGCTGGGCAGATGGAGGCTATGGAATAAGAGAGAAAGCGTCCATAGGGAAATCCTGCAGCTCAGGGACATACACCTGACGGGTCTGAACCTCTCCAGGGACTCCTGCTTGTCCTTAGAGCCACTGATGAAATAGGAAAGACGATGGGAGGGAAATCACTGTGAACGATTTTGATAACATTTTTGGACCCTGCGTGATGCACTCAAACTTCAAGTTCAATCATCTGTGTCTCTTGCAGGCGCCACAAGTAGGGCTAGATGCAGATGGGTCTGGCACCCGTGGGCCCCGCAGGGTGTTGTTGGCTGGTGTGTGTCTGGTTATGTAAAACCACCAACTGTTCTTCCAGAATTAATTCTTCCTTTTGCTCTGTCTCTCTTGATCTTCAGCCTTCTTTCACCAAACTGTTTACTTCTCCTGGGTCACTGCAAGCCTTGCTCACATCTTTTTTATTCCTACCC
Source organism: Alouatta palliata (assembly GCA_004027835.1). Taxonomy (NCBI): domain Eukaryota; kingdom Metazoa; phylum Chordata; class Mammalia; order Primates; family Atelidae; genus Alouatta; species Alouatta palliata. The sequence goes on from PVKV010008597.1 coordinate 19,547, forward strand.
CCCTTTCTTTTTTACCATGTTAAAACATTTTTGAATTTTGAATATTTTTTTAGAGACCAGGTTTTGCTCTGCCGTGTAGGCTGGAGTGCAGTGGCACGATCATAGCTCACCGCAGCTTTGAACTCCTAGGTTCAAGCAGTCCTCGCATTTCAGCCTCCCACGTAGCTGGGACTATAAGCACACCCAGCTATCACCTCTTTGTGAAATGATGAAAATTCTTTTCAGGACTTGACACTTGCCCTTGAGAACAGAGAACGGCAAGGGGCAAAGAGGCCAGGCAGTGGTCACACCTGTGATCTCAGCACTTTGGGAGGCCAGGGCAGGAAGATTGCTTGAACCCAGGAGATGGAGATCAGCCTGGCCTGCTCTAATGCGATCTTGTCTCCATCGAAAAGTAAAAAATATTAGCCGGGTGTGATGGCACTCACCTGTGGTCCCAGCTACTTGGGAGGCTGACGGGGGAGGATCACTTGAGCTGGGGAGGTCAAGGCTGCAGTGAGCCGGGATTGGACCACTGCATTCCTGTCTGGATAACGGAGCAAGACGCTTTCTCCCTAAAAATATTCAAAGGGGAAAAGAAATGTTTTCACCTATTTATACAGCTCCCCAAGGCAAGGTTGAGATGATAACTGGGCAAAGCCACCTGAATACGTGTCTTTGTTCTAAATCATAGGGCGGTACAGAGGGCTGACACACTGTGGTGGCCGAGTGGGGCCCTGTCCCAGTCCACGGGGCAGGTACTATGTTGTAAGTTTCCCACTCCTGCTATTTTCTCAGTTTTCTCTGCTCTCAGAGGCCAGGGCTGCTCCCGGGGCAGAAGCAGCTGCTGCCGGCTTCTGTGCCAGGGCCTGGGGATTCCTTCCTAGCAGGGGACGCACGATGGCACACACATCCTTCTTCCCTCCTTCCTCTCCTGCTGGCTGGCCCCTCCGCAGGACAGCCCACCACAGGGTGATGGAGGGAGGCAGTCCTACCTGGGGAGCAGAGCACAGGTTGCTTCGACTGACTCATGCCTACCGCAGAGGCCACCAGAGTGCTAGCATTGGGTCAGACCCGGGAAGTCAGAAGCAAGCGTGATCTTCCCTCCTGGTAGGCCTAGGATGTCACTGGGAGTGCAGTGACGAAGAGATGATGTGTTCCCTGACTCCCACTGTCCTTTCTGACAATGACACTGAGGGACGGAGGATGAAGAGCTCCTTGGGGAAGGCCACCATGCTTAGCAGCTTTGTGCCCTCCCTGCAGCAATCAGGATGGGTTTTTGCTTTGAAATGATATTTCGTGCGTCTTTGAAAACACTGGATACCAGCACTGTACTTAATTCATTCTCTCGTTCATCACTTCCTTAAGCACATACTGAGGGCCTTCCATGAGTAAGGTCATCATGGTGTGGGTGGTACTCAACACGCTCATGTTGGGGGTTGGCAACACTGCCAGGTAGACCAGGGACAGAGGCCAGGACCAGATGGCTCGAGGAGAAATTCTCGGCCGCGGAGGCTGCCTGATGCTGAGAGGCAGCTCGGTGACCGCGGAGTGGCGGCCAGGTGGAGGGGGAACGCAGCTCTAATGGCCCAGGTGAGCTACACTTTCTTTAAAGAAAAATGTTTTTTCGTTGCCAGTTTAACTTGAAAAATCACTTTAAAATGTGTATCTTTCCCCATTTGAATATATGCTCCACTAAACAGGTCATTTCTTCTTTCTCTTTTTCCTAGAGACAGGGCCACTCTGTTGCCCAGGCTGGAGTGCACTGGCGTGATCTCAGCTCACTGCAGCCACAACCTCCCGGGCTCACCTCAGCCTCCATAGTAGCTGGAACTACAGGTGTGCACCACCACATCTGGCCTTTCTTTTTCTTTTTTTTTTCCTTTTTTTGAGACAGGATTCCATTACATTGATCAGGCTGGCTTCAAACTCCTGGCCTCAAGTGAGCCTCTCACCTCAGCCTCCCAGGGAGCTGGGATTACAGGTGTTCAGCACTGCATGCAGCTATAATTTCTTACTAATCTGTGCCATTAAATTCTCAGAACAACTCTATAAGGCATTTTGAAGATGAAGCTACTGAGGCTTAGAAAGGTTAATTTTCCCAGCCAGGGGCGGTGACTCACGCCTGTAATCCCAGTACTTTGGGAGGCCAAGGCGAGTGGATCACCTGAGATCAGGCGTTCAAGACCGGCCTGGCCAACATGGTGAAACCCCTTCTCTACAAAAATACAAAAATTAACTAGGCATGATAGCAGGTGCCTATAATTCCAGCTTCTCAGGAACTTCAGGTGGGAGAATTGCTTGAACCTGTGAGGTGGAGGTTGCAGTGAGCCAAGATCATGCCACTGCACTCCAGCCTGGGCAATACAGCGAGACTCTCTCTCACAAAAAAAAAAAAAAAAAAAAGAAAGAAAAGAAAAAGGTTAATTTTCCCAAGGCCACATTCGTTACTTTAAATGATGGAACTAGGATTCTAGCCCGAGTCTTGTGAGTCCACAGTTTAAACTGCAGTCCACAGAACACGCCTGAGTGTGGTCACGGTAGGTGTCAGTGAAGCTTCCCTCATAGCATGGGCTGTGCATGGCTGTATGTGTCAAGGTGGCAGGCAGGGGAATGGAATTAGGAATGATTTCCATTTATGGCAGGGCCCAGTGAGCAGAAAAGATAATTTACAGAATGTGGTAGGGTGTCAGGCTAGACTGGACGGGCCTCCAGTTCCAATAGGAACACAGAATAACAGGCAGGGAACAGAGAGGACACATGGTTGTGACAGTTCATTTGAATGGCCTCATTATGCAGATGAGTGGGAAAATATTGTCTAGCATCTCCAGGCAAGGATGACTTGAAATATTTCATTATTCACATACTTAGAGCCCTGTACATAAGAATCGACAATAGATGTAGCCTCAAATCAAACTCCCAGGGAGCTTTGCTAGCCAGAAGTTGTATACCAACCTTTTAATTGCTGGACACTGGGGTAAGGGCAAGGTTAGGGGTATTGGGGTATAAGTACCAGTTCTGCTGTTAAAACTGTCCACACTCTTGCCTGGCACAGTGGCACAAAGGCCTTATCATTTTGCTGTGACCTAGCAGCCACACCTGTGCCTTATATAATAATATCAGCTTTCAGCCAGGTGTGGTGGCTCACAGCTCTTTGGGAGGCGAAGGTGGGTGGATCATTTGAGGTCAGGAGTTTGAGACCAGTCTGGCCAACCTGGTGAAACCCCGTCTCTACTAAAAATAAAAAATAAAAAAATATTAGCAGAGTGTGGTGGTATATGCCTGTAATCCCAGCTACTTGGGAGGCTGAGGCAGGAGAATTTCTTGAACCCAGGAGGTGGAGGTTGTAGGGAACCAAGATTGTGCCACGGCACTCAAGTCTGGGTGACAGAGTGAGACTTCATCTCAAAAAAAAAAAAAAACTGTTCAAGAGGAAGCTCATTTCAAATGCAGCCCAGCCTTGGCGAGACCAAAAATGAGATGGTCTGGCAAAAATGAGGTGGTCCTGGGCAAAGGCCTGCTTCCAGGAGGAAGGCAAGTACCAGCTGTCCCATGAGGTGGAAGGAGGGCTGGACAGAGGCACTGCTGGCTGTCCTGTCACCGTCACCTCTTTCCCCAGCATTTGTCACACGCTTCACATTCATGCCAGAGACTGAATGCTTCTAGTCTTTGACTTCTAGGGGCTCCAGTTCTGAGTCAAGTACCTACCAGGGTATGCATTTATGGAGTGCCTGCAATAGCAGGAAAAAATATCCAGCCACCCTAACTGCCACCAAGATAAAGGAGATTAGGGTGGGGTGCCACAGTTCATGCCCATAATCCCAGCTACTTGGGAGGCTAAGGTAGGAGGATCACTTGAGCCTAGGAGTTGGAGGCTGTAATGAGCCATGATAGTGCCCCTTACTCCATCCTGGGTCACAGAGCAAGACCCTTTCTCTAAAATAAATAAAAAGTGGATTAAATAAGATAGAAGTTAATTTCTCCATCTCATGTCCAGGTTGATAGAGTGGCTTCACCATGTTGGGAACCCAGGATCTTCCTTTCCAGGGGCGCTGCCATCCCTAAGGTATTGATTGTTCTCATCTGTGCTGTTCAAGATGGTTGACCACCCTGTCTGCATATCAGCGATCAGGAGGGGTGGAAAGAGAAAGAGGACTATTGCCTGTCCCTTTTAGGCATGATCCTGTAGGTGAGTGAGTCACTTCTGCCATATCGCATTAAACAGAGCTTAGTCACATCATCACTCCGAGCTGCCAGGAGGCTGGGAAGATGTACTCTTCATCCTACAATGGTCCATAAAGGCAAAAACAGGGCATTCTCTTAGGTAAAGGAGGAGATATTGAGGGACAATTAGCAGTCTCCGTCACAGTACCCCATTTTGGCTGCTCAAACAGCCACATGCATATTCTTCTTCCATCATAGACCACAGCCAGCCCTTCCCCAGGGGAGATCATCCTGAAGTCCCAGGGAGTGACTGCACCCACCTCCACGCCGAGGACCTCTGAGTGATGTACAGCCATCTCTGACACATCCGCATGAGCTTCCTCTACACAGTATAAACAAGTCATCTGTTTCCTCCATATACTCAACGTGTAATGGTAGTGCAAGGTTAGATTAGTGACATTAAAAGTATCCACTCAAACAGGGAAGAATGGGAAATATACAATAGCAGTTGGTCCACAACAATGATAAAATCCTGCCAGGAAGAAATAGCAACGGATCCCTGATCATGCGGTCATTTCTTTTGAAAGCACTCTGGTAGTCCCTAAAGGGGCTTGAGTCCTTGACACATTCACAGAGCAGAGTGGCAAACTCGCTTTGAAATGTTACCTGCTTTACTCTCAGGCAGTGTTATTTCAGGTCTCTTTGACAGCAGAGAAACTGACATCCCAAGTAATACAGGGCTTTTAAAAGTTTTTTCAAAGACATCCACACTTAGAGAGATTAATTTATAGCATTTTCATCCACCAGCACTTTTTTGTTGCAAGTGAGAGAAACTCAAATCAAGGGGAAACTACGGAAGGGCAAGGTTGGATCTGGGCCTCAGGAATGATGGAATTGGAGCTGGACAATCATGGAATTTTCTGGTTTGCTTGTTTCTGTGTCTCTCAGTGCCACATCCTTTTTGGCATTAGAGGCCTGCTTCCTCCAAACAGCAGGAACATGCTTGCCAGCAGCTCTCAGACTGCAGTACACACCATGGTGATTTGTCTCTTAGCTCAGTCAAAAATTCCCAGGGCAGGGCTCTGATTGGTTGGCTTGGGTCACCTGCTGGCTGCGCTATGATTGACAGCAGCCACTAGAAGCACGTGGTGAAGTGAGAAGGCATTTCCCAGAAGCAGCAGGGCAAGGAAGGCTGGACAAACACCTAGGAAAGCTCCTCTTAGGCGCCTGGGGGAAGGGGGCGCCACTGAGGGCTGAATTTAAGACTTCCACTTCCCGACACAATACTTTTCCTCCATCCACCTTTTCTTCTGCTGTTTGGCTTAGTTGATTTTTATTTCCACATCAGCATCATTGGATGCAGTTACTTTTGGTAGGATCTAAGCTGTCACATTCCAAGTTCAGCAAGAATACACAAGTGTCAGCGCATAATCCTTCTCTGACTCGTGAACCAGTTAACACTGCAAACAGGCAGAGCCATTAACATGCTGACTTTCCTTCCTAACAATGTAATTCTCTGGCAGCCTGAGCTTCACTGATTGATATTCGACCTAATAAGGCTGAGCTGGATAAGCTTCTCTCGTCTCCAAGGACATCATTTTAACTGTGGGGATTAAAAAAAAAATTGTTAAAATAAGTTTAATATCTTTACAGAAATATACTTTTCAGCCATCTCACCGGGCTCCTTACAGACCGTGTGGAAATATTAATACAATGGAAAGCCTCAGCCCTCCCAGTGATCTGGAGACCTTCCTGGCAAAGGAAAGATTCGGTGGGTTAATTCAAGCATCTAGGAAGCTAACCAGGAAAGCCAGCAATACAACCGAGACAGAAGACAGGAAGCTAGCTAACAATAAAAAATGGCAGGAAGACTCTCAGCTCATCTGTAACCCATTAGAATGCTGGGAACCATGTTCCGGGATATTTTTTTCTGGTGGTGGTTTCAGCTCTGTGCTTGTTAGAGAGCACCCATTTGGGAACAAGGATGGTACAGTTGAAAAGACGAACTTTTTCTAGGCGTGACAGGCCATGGGAGTTTCTTTGACGGGTCTGTCTGGCATCATTGTAAAATTGCAGGTAAGAACAACTGACTAGTAATGTGTATGGGCCCTAAAACCAACTTCATTGAACTGATTTTTAAAAGATGAAGTGTGCTAAGATTAAACATAAAGCTTTGAGATGAACTAGTGAAACACATTTTGTGTGTGTGTGTGTGTGTGTGTGTGTGTGTGTGTATTTTTGTCCCATTGATAGGCAGAAGTGCTAGTCTACATTTTAGTTAATGGTATGGGAAAAAAGTCTTTAATTTTCTTCTTTCTTTTTTTTTTTTTGAGATGGAGTCTCATTCCCATTGCCCAGGTTGGAGTGCAGTGGTGTGATCTCGGCCCACTGCAACCTCCACCTCCCAGGTTCAAGCAATTCTCCTTCCTTAGCCTCCCGAGTAGCTGGGATTACAGGCATGTGCCACCACACCCAGCTAATTTTTGTATTTTTAGTTGAGACAGGGTTTTGCCATGTTGGCCAGGCTGGTCTTGAACTTCTGACCTCAGGTAATCCATCTGCCTTGGCCTCCCAAAGTGCTAGGATTAAAGGTGTGAGCCGCCACTCCCAGTCAAAAATCTTTAAGTTTTTATGATTGTGTGTGTGCAGAAATAACTTACGTTTTGACAGGTAGACTCCACAATTCCCGACCTAAAATCAGAGGATTAAATATGCTAGCTGGGACCGTTTCTATGGAATTCCTCCAAGTCCTTTAACTGTGGTAGAATTCATCTAGATCACGAAGGAATACTGGATGAAGACTACATTGCATAACTAATATGATATAACTAATTTATATCATACCATCTAAATTTAAAAATGGACTTACAATTCTTTTAAAGTAAAACAAAATTCATCTTGAAAAAAGTTCACTTCTGGGAAATTATCATGAAGCAACCTGCCTTTAAGAAGGATGTGAAGAAATGATTTCATATTCCTGTTTAAAAACCACGAGTTCATTTAAATGGGTTTGAAGATATATCTTCTGGGAGAAAAAGTGATGCATGTGGCTGTTTTGAACATACACATTTAAAACAGAAAGATTTGGGGCTGGGCCTGGTGGCTCACACTTGTAATCTCAGCACTTTAGGAGGCCAAGGCCGGTGAATCGCTTGAGGTCAGGAGTTTGAGACCAGCCTGGCCAACATGATGAAACCCTGTCTCTACTAAAAGTACAAAAATTAGTTGGACGTGGTGGCGGGCACCTGTAATCCCAGCTACTCAGGAGACTGAGGCAGGAGAATTGCTTGAACCTGGGAAAGGGAGGCTGCAGTGAGCCGAGATCATGCCACTGCACTTCAGCCTGGGCAACAGAGGAAGGCCCTGTCTCAAAAAAAGAGAAAGATTTGGGATGGCTTTGAAGCCTACGAAGTTTGATATAAAGAGAGAGCGTGTAAATGTGTGTGTGCACGTGTGTGTGTGTGCACATGTGCATACATGTGTATTACCTTTCCCAAGGAATAGACAGACACACTCCGAGTTCATTTTCTCTCCCTTGTCCCCACATCCTGATGTCTTGACGAGAGAAAAAGACCCTCACAGGCTGCTGTAGGAGGAGCACAGTCTTTTGACTCTGACATTCTGCTCAGCTGTGGGACGTTCTTGGACAAGAGTGCGTGCTCCTTTTTAAGGGGCGTGAGTCACTTAGCGATTCTGAACACCCTCTGCTCACCAGTAAAATGGGAGAATTCCAGGCTTCTTGGGATGATAAGATGAGGAAATGCGTGAGAAGCGTTTGGCCGTGAAGAGTTTTCATAAGCGTTGTTATTCTTGTTACCATGGCTTTTGTAAGTTAGAATCGCATCTGGATTCAGGACTCTGCTGCCTTCAGGGAGCTGGCCACAGACCTTTCTGTGTCAATTCGCAGCCGGAAAGACCTCTGTGTCCCCTACCGAGGTCCAGATCTGCGACCGCTTCCCAGCACATGTGGAGTCTGTGAAGAGATGGCATAGAGTCTGTGTTTCATCTTAGCTATTCCCATCCAACTCTGTTTGATCGGGAGCAGCCTCTCCTCGTGCCACCTGTCAGCGGAATGACTTTGCCAGAGAAGAGGGCCTGCTTCCTGCTCCCACGCGCACTGGCCCATCAGCTGTTTCTCATTTCCCTCACCTGTGGGGCTTTAGGCCAGGCTCACCAAGGACTGGCACAACCAAGGTGAGAAGAGAGTAAAAGCATCTGGTCTTGGGAAAGTCCCTTGTCTCGACATCAGGGTTATGTCACTCCCTGTGCAGCCAGCCCCGTTTCCAGCCAGCCTCGTCCTTGCCCTCCCTTCTGGGGCGGCAGGCTGCTGACACTGTCAGCCTCTCCATGGCTTTCTTTGCCTTGCTGCTGCAATCCCCGACAGCCTTCACTTGGACTCTGAGTTTCTTGCCCTGACCTGAATGTTGTTACTTCCATCGTGAATGTTATTGGCTTGTTTAGGCTCGGAATCTATTGCTGTGTTTTTTTTTTTTTTTTTTTTTTTTTTTTCTGCCCTTTCTCCACTTAGAGCAAATTAGGGTGAACCAGTTGAAACATCATGAGTATCGTATGGAAGGACCCTGAGCTGTGCCGTTCTGTAGACCTCAGTTTGAACTCTCGTGCAGCCACTACTTGCCCCAGGCCATTAGATACGTCACTTAATACTTCTGAGCCCAGTTTTCTCATGGGCAAAGCTATGCAAAGGCATGGAATCAACCCAAATGCCCATCAATGATAGGCTAGTTAAAGAAAAGGTGGTACATATACACCAGGGAATACTATGCAGCCATAAAAAGGAACAAGATTGGCCAGGTGAGATGGCTTACACCTGTAATCCTAGCACTTTGGGAGGTCAAGGTGGGCAGATCATGAGATCAAGAGACCATGACCAGCTGGCCAACATGGTGAAACCCCGTCTCTACTAAAAAATACAAACATAATTTTTATGTAGCTGGGAGTGGTGGTGCACGCCTGCAATCCCAGCTACTCAGGAGGCTGAAGCAGGAGAATCACTTGAATCCGGGAAGCAGAGGTTGCAGGGAGCTGATATTGTGCCACTGCACTCCAGCCTGGGTGACCAAGTGAGACTCTAACTCAAAAAAAAAAAAAAAAGGAATAAGATCATGAACTTTGCCAGGACATGGGTAGAACTGGAAGGCATTATCCTTAGCAAACTAACCCAGGAACAGAAAACCAAACACCACATGTTCTCACATATAAGTGGGAACTGAATGATGAGAACACATGGGCACATGGCGGGAACAGGACACCCTGGGGCTGTCAGAGGGGATTGTGGGGAGGGAGCACATCACGAAGAAAAGCTAATGGATGTTGGGCTTAATACCTAGGTGAAGGGTTGATCTGTGCAGCAAACCACCATGGCATACTTTTTTTTAACCTATGTAACAAACCTGCACAGCCTGCACCTGTACCCTTGAACTTAAAATTTAAAGAAAGAAATCCTTTCATAGGTGCTCCGTGCTTGTGGTGAGTGGGACAATATACAGTGGTGGCTGTGCATCACAGACACACCCAGGATAATCTCTAAGCAGAAATCCAAGCACTCCACGGCCCAGTCCAGTTGACATCTAAACTCAGGTCTACGGAACGGCAAAGCTCAGGGTCCTTCCATACGGTACTCGTGATGTTTCAGCTGGTTCACTCTAACTTGCTCTCTCTGAATGGAGAAAGGACTGAGACAAAGAGAACCAGACAGCAATAGATTCCGAGACTAAACAAGCCAATAACATGCAAGATGGAAATAACAAAATTCAGGTCACGCAGTAAACTCAGAGTCCAAGTGAAGGCTGTCGGGGATTGCAGCAGCAAGGCAAAGAAGGCCATGGAGAAGCTGACAGTAGAAGTCAGAGTTCCCCCGAGAAACAGAACCAATAGGATAGATGGACGAATAAGTGGATGACAGGCAGATAGATTTATTATAAGGCGTTGTCTCATGCAATTATCAAGGCTGAGAAATCCCAAGATCGGCAATCTGAAGGCCTGAGAACCAGGAAGGCCAAGGGTGTGAATTTCAGTGTGAGTCCAAAGGCTTGCAAGAGGAGAACTGGTGGTGTAAATTCTAGTCCAAGTGTGAAGGCTTGGGAACCAGGAGAGTCACTGATGTAGGCTGTAGTCCAACCCTGAAGGCAGGAGAAGACCAATGACTCAGCTTAAGACCGTCAGGCAGAGAGAGTGAATTCTGTCCTGTTCAGCCTTTTGTTCTCTTCAGTGCTTCAACTGATCGGATGAGGCCCACCCGCATTAGATGCTTTACTTAGTCTATTGATTCAAATGTCAGTCTTTTCCAGAAACACCCTCACAGACACACCCAGAATAATGTCTAACCAAATATCTGGACACCCCATGGTCCAGTCAAGTTGACATCTAAAATGAACCACTAAAAGGGGATTAGATCACTCACTGAGAAAATGTCTTAAGAGGCCTGACTCAGCAAATCAACAGTAAAAAAGATAACTGTGATATTATCCAAGTAAAATCAAGATTTGTATAATGGCTCTTGCTGTTTGCATGGAAAGTGCCACCATTGTCTGAATATCCCATGTAGGGAGAGGATCTGTTTCTGTTTCTCTAATGCCACCCTTTAGATTATGACCCATGAATCTGGCTTGAGCACCCTGGTGAATGTCAGTGCAGTAACCAATGTGGTGGGTGTGGATAGGGGAGCTGCTTTTCAGGGCCCAGAAGCCCCATCAGCGAGCCACAGAGTGCAATGGAAGCAGATGCTAAAGCCAAGTCTTAGCAAGCCATCAGGCAGGCTTAGCTGTTTCTTTTCCTTTCAGTTTCTTCTTTACAGTTGTATCTTGGGCATTGTGGCTTGTACTTATAATCCCATCTTCTTGGGAGGCTGAGACAGGAGGATTGCTGAGGCCAGGAGTTGGAGATCAGCCTGGGCAACATAGGAGACCTTGTCTCCAAAAACAAACAAATCAATACATAGATAAAATTAATTGGGTGTGATGGCACATATCTGTAGTCCTAGCTACTTGGGAGGCTGAGATGGGAGGATTGCTGAGGCCAGGAGATGAACACCAGCCTGGGCAATATAGCAAGACCCTGTCTCCAAAAACAAACAAACAAAATAGATAAAATTAGCCAGGTGTGATGGCACTTGCCTGTAGTCCCAGCTACTTGGGAGGCTGAGGTGGGAGGACCACTTGAGCCCAGAATTTCAAAGCTGCAGTGAGCTATGCTTGTGCCACTGCACTCCAGCCTGGGCAACAGATGAGACCCCATCTCTAAAATAAATAAATAAATCGCATCTTCGTTGGTGTAACTTTCTTATAGATTGTTAAGTGGGCCAATTAATTGAACATTTTATTCAACAAAACCACTTATATATGAGAAATTGAACTGTGGTCTACAAAACCCTCCATTATTTTAGAAGGCATTTGGAAAGAAAAATCAAGATTTCCAGCTTCTGTAGCTAAGACTCCTTTGTCACCTAGTAGCAGTTCTCCCAAGTGTTGACAGAGCTTCCTTGGAATTACAGGGTTGTGGGGTCATGCTCAACTATCCAATACTATTTATTGACAGCAGACCTCATATCCCTTCCTTAAACAGCGTACGATTATTTGAGACCTTGTTTTCTTTATCCTGCCTGTGCACTCCTAGAAATGGGATTTAGATGGTATGCTACAGCTGATTATAAAGAACCCTGTTCAGTCAAGCTTTTAACATTGAGTTATTACTCAAGCGTGACTCTTAGAAATAGACATTGATCCTGCCCCTGAACGTGGCACTTGGAAAAATAGTGGCATTTTCTGTTTAGAGAAAGACAGGCAATATTTTCCAGTCTCTTGTATCTCAGTGGCACAGAGCCCTCATTAAGCAGAGGGTCTTGCTATGTTGCCCAGGCTGAAGAGTCTACCACCCAGTCCTAAGAAATAAAAGGTGATGTCTGGAAACCTGCTTCTCATCATCATCTTTTTCAAAATGAACACTGATAAAGGTCCCCAAACGCTATCAAGCACGACAGAGATGAATGTCAGCAGTACCTTGTTAAGTATACCCATTAATCATTATTTTTAGAATTTTTTTCAACAAGCAACAGTTTTTCCTTTTTTTTTTGTTTGCCTTGGAGCAAAGCTATTTGGTGTGAAAAACTGCTTGAGTGAAAGGAGGTGCTATTAGCCCTCTCTCTCCCACAGATGTAGCCTAGGGTGCTAGGGGAATTCGGCACATCTTAGAACACAGGCTAGGAAACCTACTCTCTCTCATTGGTTGGGTGAGTCCTGGTATTGCACCAGAGTCATTAAAAGGCATCTAATAGGCAGCCACCTATACACACTATGTGTATAGTGCTTTGTACAACACGGCCACTTAGGAGGCAGAGAAGTATTTGCTCTCTGGGAATGCATGCTTTGTTTTACCACTTTTGAAAATCTAGCAGAAGGTGAAGCTTATACTCCACTGGGGAGGTAGGCTGGAGTAAGATTAGCATTGCCAGATAGCGACATGCAGGAATACTCTGTTTCTGTGTTCCCCATTTGCGTTCTTGTCAGGCTACATAACTGAGTCATATATTGGCTTAGGATAGCAGTAAGTAAAAATGTGTGTATATGGATATGTGTGTGTCAGTGTGTGTGCGTGGCCACCTATGTAAGCCTGTGTGTGTACATCAGCCATGAGATGCTTATTACTTCTCAGCTCGGGAAATTCACAAAGTGATTGTCTGCCGTACTCCTCACTAAACTCTGGAGAGCCTAGACAACAGAACATGATGCGTGGCCAGGAGTCTGCAAAGCAGGTCCCTGAATCTGGGGATGAACTCCATCGTGATGGATCACACTTGTTCTTGAATGTCCACATCCTCTCCTTTCCCTGTCGGCGTATTCTCTTCTCTAACCGTTCATATTTCTGAACTTTGGGCTACCACGGCGTGGGCTGGGCCTTGGACCTAGCAGGAAGCATAACCGAAGTTCCTGGATGATTCAGAACTTTCCTCCACGTGCGGATCTTCTCTGGGTCCTCTGGGCGTTGGGGCCTCAGGGTGGTGGTTAGGTCTGCCTGCTGTCTGGACTCCCTGCTATGTCTTAAAAAAATAAACTTATTTTATTTTTTTTTTAATTTTTAATTTCATGGGTACATAGTAGATGTATACATTTCTGAGGTACGTGAGATGTTTTGATACAAGCATGCAGTGTGAAATAAGCATGTCACGGAGAATGGGGTATCCCTCCTCTCAAGCATTTATCCTTGAGTTACAAACAATCCAATCACACTCTAAATCAAGCTTGTCCAACCCAGGGCTATGTGCGGCCCGGAATGGCTTTGAATGCTGCCCAATGCAAATTCGTAAACTTTCTTAAAACATTATGAGATTGTTTTAGGATTTTGGTTTTTTTTTTTTTAGCTCACCAGATATCATTAGTGTTCATGAATTTTATGTGTGGCTCAAGACAATTCTTAATCTTCCAGTGTGGCCCAGGAAAGCCAAAAGATTGGACACCCCTGCCAAGTTATCTTAAAATGTACAATTAAGCTATTATTGACAATAGTCATCCTGCTGTGCTCTCAAAGCATGGGTCTTATTCATTCTTTCTAATTCCTTTTTTTTTTTTTTTTCCCATTAATCATCCCTGGCCGCTGTGTCTTAACCCCTAAAGCCCCTGTGCTGTTGTTGATGCCTCTGGTCACCCGCTCCTTTTGTGCCTTCCGGGTCAGCTCTTCTCAGACCCAGGTCTCGCTGTCTGTCTGGTGAGAGGCCTTGGCTGGCTTTCCAGTGTAGAGGGTCCCTTCCCTGTAAGTGTCTGTTATCTGATTCTCTCCTCCCTGTAGACAGCCGCCCCTAGTTCCCGGATTTCACTCCTCCAAACCCCAGGCGCCAGAGGAAGAGCAGAACTCCTGCTGGTGGGTTATTTGTTGACAGAAAGCTCAACAGGTAACTCAAGAGCTAAAAAGCTGCAGATGGTCATGCAGATTTGCCTTAATCCTATTTTTTGAGATGGAGTTTCACTCTGGTTGCCCAGGCTGGAGTGCAGTGGCACAATCTTGGCTCACGGGAACCTCTGCCTCCTGGGTTCAAGCGATTCTCCTGCCTCAGCCTCCCAAGTAGCTGGGATTACAGGCATCTGCCACCACGCCTAGTTAATTTTTGTATTTTTAGTAGTTGGGGCGGGGGGTTTACCATGTTGGTCAGGCTGGTCTTAAACTCCTGAACTCAAGTGATCTGCCCTCCTCGGCCTCCCAAAGTGCTAGGATTACAGGCATGAGCCACCAAGTCCAGCCTTTTTTTTTTTTTTAAGAAGAAAATATCCCTGGGCATTTTACAGAGTTTTGTTGGCAGGATTGTGCTTATATATAGGTTAAGAAGGCAATGCTCTGTGGAATAATATGAGTGTTGGGGATACCTCACCCTGTACAATGAAAATAGAAGCTGAATGGCTCCGGCAGTCGTGTGGCTGAAATTTACCACATTATGCATTCCTTTGCTCTAAGGCATTGATGTTCTCTGTTAAAATGCAAATACATCATCTGAGAGGACTTAGAGAACAGGACCATGTGTCAGAACAGGTGTCAGCAAATTTGGCTTCAGGCCTTCCCAGCTAAGCGACCTTTCTATGAAAGCCTGGAATATTAGAGACGAAAAGAGTCTTAGACCCACGTCGTGATTCTCCTTACCCAGAGGCATGTTTGCGATAACAGGGCTTGCAAAGTGAGCAACCATATTCATTTCAACATCTTTGCTTTCTTAAGTCCGAGTCTGCTTTCTGGGGTCTTCCATGAAATTCTCCATGCTTTGCCGCTGGTTCCCCCACACGTTTATTTCTTTTAAATGGAAGCAACCAGAATGTTCTCAGTGCCCACCGTACACGCCCTGAGAGACATAAAAGAGAGTGGCGCCTTAAGCCTCCAGATAGATATGAGAGGCATGTCTTATTTTCATTCCCTTTTAGTTAAGGTCAACTAAAGCCCTAAGTCTTTTCCTGGTGAGCTGTTATTTAAGTCACCACTCTCCCTTCCTACAGGGGAGCAGATTGTGACACCCCCTACTATCCAGGACAGAATTTTAAATGTGCCTCAGATACCTTTACCTTCCTTGATGTTTGCTAGGGACAAATATTTCAGAATCTGTTTTCTCATCTTCGAAATGGTAATGATCGTCCCTCTTCTGTCCACCATGCTTTCTGGCTGTGAGAGTCCAGAGGTGAGATCTGGGTGTGTCTGGCGCCCTGTGGAGGGTGTGGGGACCCGCTGTATGCCAGCTCGGAGCCAGCGGGTGTGGCTTCCTGAAGTGCTGTATTGACATGTTTGGACCTAGCCAGAGAGAGAATGGTGACTGATTTGTGATGTCTGACGTGATGTGTGAGGGTATGTGCGTGTGCACACCATCGTTCTTCACGCAGATTTGTCATACGACACCCATGCAGGACGTGTCATCATTATTAATTCATTAACATTTGGACACATATGAGTCACCCAGCTTGCATTAGAAGGCAGGTGCATTTTGGTGAGACAGGAGCAGGACACATTAAGTGGAAGGATTTTTCAGTGGAGCCCTGAGGGTAAAAGTGAGGGTGAGAGCTGTGATGAGAGGAAGCCCAGGAAGGCCCTGATCCAATTCATTTACCCCTCACTTTTTTTTTTTTTTTTTCCCGAGACAGGGTCTTGCTCTGTTGCCCAGAATACAGTGGTGTGATCTTGGCTCACTGCAACCTCTGCCTCCCAAGTAGCTGGGACCACAGATATGTACCACCATGCCTGGCTAATTTTTTTTTTTGTAGGGGTAGGGTGTCACTGTGTTGCACCGGCTGATCTCAAACTCTTGAACTTAAGCAGTCCTCACACCTTGGCCTCCCAGAGTGCTGGGATTACAGACATGACCCACCATGCCCAACTACCCCTCAAATTTGATTCGAGGAGCAGTCCTAGGCTAGAAACAGGGATTAGGATCGACAAACTGCCCTTATGAGAACCCTAGACCAGAGGTTGCAAACTCGAACACCTACGGGAGACCCATCAGTAACATCAATGAGGAAATGGACCAGGAACGCAAGGTACCCCAAGGCTGCAGAGAGGGGAACTGAGGCACTCACATCCCATCCGGAGGGGCTGGGCAGGCCCCAGCTTCAGGCATTTTCTGCCAGAAAGGAGTATGGGCTTGAATGTTGCCAGAACAGTCTACTTTTATAGAGAAGCTGAAAATCTGGCATATTGTGTAAAATATTCCATTTAAAAATGTTGACTAGATTTAAAAAATAACAGTGGATTCAACAAAACACTTCTGTGGGCCAGATTCAGCCTCCAGCTGCCGATTTGGGACTTCTGTTCTAGATGCCATTAGAAAAGGGAAAATTAAATCTTAGGAACAAATGCTGACATTGGTGCGGTGGAATCACATGACTTCGGTCCAACAGGCAATTACTGCCCACCAGAAGCCCCAGGTGAGCAGACACGCGTGTGGTCTGCGGGATCTTGGATTGCAGCGAGGGTGACAATTTCAGGACACAAATGACTGTAATTACGTAGAAACAGTAAGAGCCGCGAAAGAAGTATCATAAAAATGCTCTGAGGACATTTTGGGGAGTGGGGCAGGGAGACAGTTGTTGGTAGGGAGGGCTTGGTAGTTGGTAAGGACTGCATTGGAGATGAGCATTATGGGATGGAAGGATTTCTAGAGAGGAAACACAATAGGCAGAAGCCAGATGCAAAATGGGGTTGAGGCCAGGCACCGTGGCTCATACCTGTAATCCTAGCATTCTGGGAGGCTGAGGCGGGAGGATCGCTGGAGGTCAGGAGTTTGAGACCAGCCTGGACAAAAAAGTAAGACCCTGTCTCTCAAAATAAAAAAATTAGCCAGGCAGGGTGGAACACACTATAGTGCTAGGTACTTGGGAGGCTGAGGTGGGAGGATCCATTGAGCCCAGAAGGTCAAGGCTGCTGTGAGTTATGGTTGTGCCACTGTGTTCCAGCCTAAGCAGCTGAGCAAGTCCTCATCTCTAAAAAGAAAAGCAACTGAGTTTGTTGAAGGGTGGCTGGTCCGGTTTGCTTGGGACATGGTGTGCAAGTAGAGGAGGTAGGATATAACACATCAGGTTATGGAGGGCTCAGAAGGCACGTTGGAGAGGTTTGCACTTAACTCAGTCGGCAACAGAGGCTTGAAACTTCTAAGCAGCAGAAACATGATTAGAACTGGGCCTTAGGCCAGTGCAAGGGCTGAATGTGAAAAGGCTGATGAGGAGCTGATTTTTAGCGTGGAGAGAGTAAGGACCGCCTAGACTAGAGTGGCGAACGCGTAACAGAAGGCAGAGAAGAGGGGAGTATTACTCAGGAGATAGGGCGAATGTGATTTCTCAACAGATTGGGTGCAGGGACCAAAAGAGAAGAGGAAAATTCTCCCCGTTTTAGAATAGGGAAATGGGATTGGGAGGTGGGGAGGGAGAGGTGCTCAAGTGTTCAGTTGGGTTATCCCCAGTTTAAGATGCTTTTAGTTGAAGAGATTACAGAAGCAAAGGGCCCAGTAACAGAGTTGTTCTGGTACAAGACACAGAAGTCAGAGGAAGAGCAAGAGGGAGAAGAAGGAAGGGAGAGACAGAGAGAGACAAACAGAAACAAAGGCAGAGAAACAGAGAGAAGCAGAGACAGAGAAACAGAAACAGACAGAGACAGGGAGAGAGAGAAGGAGGAAAGGAGGGAGAGAGACAAAGAGAAAGGAAGACAGAAGGAGAGAGAGGAAGAGAAAAAGGACAAAGGAACAGAGAGGAGACAGAGGCAGAGATCCAGAGAGACAGAGACAGACAGAGACAAAAAGACAGAGAGGGAGAGAAAGAGAGGAGGGGGTAGAGGGAGAGAGAGAAAGAGGTAGGCAGCGGCAGGTGCAGTAGCAGAGCTCTGGCCAGGGAAGTAATACAGGCCTGAGGATGGTTCTCAGGTCAGGAGGTGAGGGGCGTGTGGGGACAGGAGCAGGAAGTTTGGGGTAAGCCTTGCTTACCCTCATGTGCTCATGCTCAGTGGATACAAACGGGAAGAGTCCAGGATGGACAGGAAAGAACCTAGAGTGTAGGAACCCAGAGGTCAGTGGAGCTGACGGGAAGGGACAGTGGACAGCTGTATCTAGTACTGCTGAGAGGTCTGCAAGGTGAGTTCTACAATGTGGCTTTTTTTTTTTTCTTTTGAGACAGAGTCTTGCTCTTCTTGCCCAGACTGGAGTGCAGTGGCGTGACCTCAGCTCACTGCAAACTCTGCCTCCTGGGTTCAAGCGATTCTCCTGCCTCAGCCTCCCAAGTAGCTGGGATTACAAGTGCCCACCACCATGGCTGGCTAATTTTTGCATTTTAAATAGAGATGGAGTTTCACTATCTTGGCCAGGCTGGTCTTGAACTCCTGACCTCAGGTGATCTACCTGCCTCAGCCTCCCAAAGTGCTGGGATTACAGGCGTGAGCCACTGCGCCCGATCCAATGTGGCTTTTAATCATCACTTTACTAAATTGTTCTCAACCAGGCCCTTGCCAACGAAAAAGAGTCAAACTGTAAAATATTTGAAGAGGCTTAATCTGAGCCAAATATGAAGACCATGACCATGATACAGCCCCAGGAGGCACTGAGAACATGTGCCCGAGGCGGTTGGGTTACAGCTTGATTTTATGCATTTTATGGGAACATTTTATTTGATAGGCAGAGGCATGAATCAATATATGTAAGGTATACATGGGTTCTGTCTAGAGAGGTGGGACACCTGAAAGTGGGAGCTTCCAGGTTCTGAAGCTACGGGTTCATAGGTGAATTCAAAGATATCCTGATTGCAATTGGTTGATAAGGGTTAAGCTATGCCCGAAGACTTGAAATCAGCAGAAATAAATGTTTGTAGTTAAGATAAGGAAGGTTATGGAGGCCAAGTTTTTAAATTATGTACATGAAGTCTCCAGGTAGCAGGCTTCAGAGAGAGTAGATGGTAAATGTCTCTTATCAGACCCTAAAAGGTGCCAGACTCTTAGTTAATCTCTCTTGGATCAGGAAAAGACCTGGAAATGCAAGAGGATTCTCTACTACATTTTCCCCACAAGAGACAGCTTTGCAGGGTCATTTAAAAGTGTCAAAGAAATATATTTTGGGGTAGACTATTTAATTTCTTTCAGGGCCTGCTATCTGCCATGTGATGCTATGCTAGAGTCAGGTTGAAATTGGGTATCTTATTGGGATACAGACGAAGAGTCTGTCCTGTCAGTCTTCACATCTCTGTTTTAATGTTAATGGTGGTCAGTTGGGGCTGAACTCCACAGGAAGGAGGATGTAGTGAGGCCTGTCCAACCCCCACTTCCCATAATGGCCTGAACTAGTTTTTTGGATTTGCTTTGGAATGCACTTGGCCAAGAAGAGGGGTCCCTTCAGTCAGGTGGAGAGCTTAGAATTTTATTTTTGGTTTATACTCCCACTGACTTATTTGTCCCTAAATCCAATGGATTTTTATTTTTTTGATACGGAGTCTCACTCTTGTCGCCCTGGCTGGAGTGCAGTGGTGCGATCTTGACTCACTGCAAACTCTACCTCCCAGGTTCAAATGATTCTGAATGGCTACATGGGTCCGCAGGTTAGACAAGAGCTCTGACTTGGAGACAGGACCTGGGAGTCATCAATAAACACACAGTGATTGAGGTCATTGGAAGGAAATTAAGAGGAAAAGAGAACTGGGACAAAACTAATTAGTACTAATATTTAACAATGGTTAGAGGAGAAGCTTGAGAGTAGCCTGGCTAACATGGTGAAACCCTGTCTCTACTAAAAAAATACAGAAATTAGCCAGGCATGGTGATGGCCGCCTGTAATCCCAGCTACTTGGGAGGCTGAGGCAGGAGAATTGCTTGAACCCAGGTGGCAGAGGTTGCAGTGAGCCGAGATCATGCCACTGCACTCCAGCCTGGGCAACAGAGCAAGATTCTGTCTCAAAAATAAAAAAAGAACAAAACAAGTACCAAAGAAAACAATGTTATCAAAATGAATGCATAGAAAGGATTGATAATTATCAATCTGAATCAACTATCTGCACCTGAAGTGCAAAACAACAAAAAGCCTTCACTCAAACATTTTCCATTAGATTGTCAGCACTTTTTTCTTATAGACTGTGCAAAGGTAAACGTTAATGTAACATTTGATTGCAAATTAATTATGAGAATCATAGACTAGTAAAGCTCAAAAGAAATTTAAAGGTCACCTAATCTTAATCTCTCATTTTGCAGCTAAGTAATGAAATTTAGCCTATTTAACAAAATACTCCTAAAAATATACACGTTTAATAAATATTAATTGACTATACAAGATACTGTGCTATATGGTGTTGGAAAGTTACAGAAAAATATGACGTTAATCACTTACATTATTTCACTTAATGGCTCCTGTGTCAATTACATGACCATCTACTCTGAATGCATGAATAGTACACATAAACAGACAACTAAATCTACGGTGTAGGGCAGATACTAATGTAACTGCCTGGGGGGTTCTTCCTGCCTGCTGCACAAATAAAGACCATGGCATTGCAGTACAGAAAGAGTTTAATAGACATGACGTCAACCATGCCACACAGGAGATAGAGTTAGTACTCAAGTCATTCTCATTCAAGGTTCTTAGGTAGGGATTTTTCAAAGGCAGTTTGGGGGAAGAACTGGAGGTGGCCAGGTAGTGGGTGCTTGATGCTGATTGGTGGGGGCAGAGATGAACTCATAGGGGTCAATGCTGTCCTTGTAAGCTGAGTTGTTTCTGGGTGGGGCCACAGGAGGTAAGGGGGTCCTTGGGTCCAGGTGTACCTATGGGTTGTCAGACCTGCAAAAATCCTGAAAAGATACCTCAAATTCCAAATTGCAATAGTGGTGTTGCATATCTTCCCATTCTCCATCACCCTAGCCTGATGGCCTTTCATTAGCTTCACAAAGGCAGTTGAGTTTTGGGAAAGGGCTATTATCATTTAAGGCACTCTGGGAGGCCTAGGCGAGTGGATCACCTGAGGCAGGAGTTCCAGACCAGCCCAGCCAACGTGGTGAAACCCTGTTTCTACTGAAAATACAAACAATTAGCTAGATGTGGTGGCATGCACCTGCACTGGCAGCTACTCGAGAGGCTAAGACAGGAGAATCGCTTGAACCTTGGAGGCAGAGGTTGCAGCAAGCTGACATTGCACCATTGCACTCCAGCCTGGGCAACAAGAGCAAAACTCCATCTCAAAAAAAAAAGGCTGGGGGTCGTGGCTCACACCTGTAATTCCAGCACTTTGGGAGGCCAAGGTGGACCGATTGCTTGAGGTCAGGAGTTTGAGACCAGCTGGCCAAGTATTGAAACCCCGTCTCTATTAAAAACACAAAAATTAGCAGGGTGGTGGTACGCACCTGCAGTCCCAGCTACTTGCGAGGTTGAGGCAGAAGAATCGCTTGAACCCAGGAGGCAGAGGTTGCAGTGGTCTGAGATTGCACCACTGCCCTCTGCCTGGGTGAGAGTGAAACTCTGTCTCAAAAAAATGTATAATCTAAATGTCTTCCAAAGTTAGCTTAGCCTAAGCCCGAGAGTGATTAGGGAAAGGCAAGATGGTGGGGTGGGTTAAATCAGATCTCTTTCAGTGCCATAATTTTCCTCCTGTTGTAATTTTTGCAAAGGTGGTTTCACTAAGTGGGTGTTAGCGATGGGAGCATATAGGAAGGAAGGGAAAAGAGCAGTTACCCTGGGCTTGGCGCTGAAAAGGCTTGAACATTATTAGGGGACTTCATTGTGTAGAATGTCAGTAACAGAATCAACCCTCCTTCTTCTTATCTGTTTTCCCTGAACATCAATTAAGCAATCACAAATTCCCAGGAAGGGGTGGAGTAATGCTGAGATAGAATTCAGATGTGACACAATGCATCAGAAGAAAGGACTGACGGAAAAGACAGCTCAAAAGACACAACCAGGTTTCCCAGATTGAGCCCTTTGTGAAAAGCTCCACTCTGTCAGTGTATGAAGCAGGTAGCCATTAAGATGCTAAGCCTTTCTGTTTATAATGGAGCAAAAAAAGCTTATTACATTTCTCATTTTTCTTATTAACTCTAGTTTTTTTTTAAGTTGATCATTTGAATCCTCTGACATGTTAATACAATCTTTTTTGACTGTTGGTGTTTTCTCTCCTGCTTTTTCCTCATCAGTTAGAGCTAGAAAGAGATTCT
Source organism: Alouatta palliata (assembly GCA_004027835.1). Lineage (NCBI taxonomy): Eukaryota > Metazoa > Chordata > Mammalia > Primates > Atelidae > Alouatta > Alouatta palliata. Next base: position 41,834 of record PVKV010008597.1, read on the forward strand.
CCAGGAAATCCATTTAAAGAGTCTTCCTCAAATCATAGTTTTAATTTGCAAGAGTACAGACCTGTCTGGACTTTCCTGTTGATTTTGCTTTCCAGGACAACGACCTACAAGTGTGCGTAATTTGGGAGTGGTGTCCCCCAAGCCTGTTTCTAACTGATGCCGTTAAATGGCCTGGGATTAAGAGAAGCAGTTGTGTTTGTTTCCCAAGGTCATACACCTTGATGAAAAAAGCTATGAAAAAATATCAGAGCGTTTATCTGCAGGTCTGAAGATAAGGCTAATCCTTTAGGGAAATTGAGGTTTTAATTATTGACTCCTTCAGAGACATGATGAATGGATTTCTCAGGCTCAGCCATCACATCCTTTGTAGTCACTGTCTTTTTTTCTGACGTCTGTACCGGTTGTATCTTACATTTTCAGGAACGCCACCTGTTGGTAAATGTTGGACTGGAGAAACGCTAGAATTCGGGATCCCATCTTATTTTTTTTTTTTGATGATTGGTCAGCTACGTTAATCAATCAACTCGTCCTTTTTCATCTTCTCTTTTTAAAAATGAAATCGAGAATTGTATTTGGCACATACAGCAGGCCGGCAGGAAGGCAGGATCTAAACATATTTATAGGAAAGGGTTGAAGTCTGAACTGGTGGACGATTCTTACCCGCCAGCTCTGTGATGCTGCTGCCGTCTGATTTGTCTTCCAGGTGCTGACTCATCGAATTCCTCTTTAGAAGTGCTAGTTAATCTTTTTTATTTTATTTTGTTTTATTTTATTTTATTTATTTTACTTTAATTTTTATTATACTTTAAGTTCTGGGATACGTGTTCAGAAGGTGCAGGTTTGTTACATAGGTATACACGTGCCGTGGTGGTTTGCTGCACCCATCAACCCGTCGTCTACATTAGGTGTTTGTCCTAATGCTTTCCCTCCCCTAGCCCTCAACACCCTGACAGGCCCCAGTGTGTGATGTTCCCCTCCCTGCGTCCATGCGTTCTCATTGTTCAACTCCCGCTTATGAGTGAGAACATGTGGTGTTTGGTTTTCTGTTCCTGTGTTAGTTTGCTGAGAATGATGGTTTCCAGATTCATCCATGTCCCTGCAAAGGACATGAACTCATACTTCTTTTATGGCTGCATAGTATTCCATGGTGACTGTGTGCCACATTTTCTTTATCCAGTCTGTCATCTATGGGCATTTGGGTTGGTCCTAAGTGTTTGCTATTGTGAACAGTGTGGCAATAAACATACATGTTCATGTGTCTTTGTAGTAAAATGATTTATAATCCTTTGGGTATATACCCAGTAATGGGATTGCTGGGTCAAATGGTATTTCTGGTTCTAGATCCTTGAGGAATCGCTACACTGTCTTCCACAATGGTTGAACTAATTTACACTCCCACTAACAGTGTAAAAGCGTTCCTATTTCTCCACATCCTCTCCAGCATCTGTTGTTTCCTGACTTTCTAACGATTGTCATTCTAATTGGCATGAGATCGTATCTCATTGTGGTTTCAATTCGCATTTCTCTAATAGCCAGTGATGATGAGCTTTTTTTCATGTGTTTGTTGGCCTCATAAATGTCTTCTTTTGAGAAGTGTCTGTTGATATCCTTCACCCACTTTTTGATGGGGCTGGTTTTTTCTTGTACATTTATTTAAGTTCCTTGTAGATTCTGGATAATAGCCCTTTGTCAGATGGATAGATTGCAGAATTTTTCTCCTGTTCTGTAGGTCACCAATTCACTCCGATGATAGTTTGTTTTGCTGTGCAGAAGCTCTTTAGTTTAATTAGATCCCGTTTGTCAATTTTGGCTTTCGTTGCCATTCCTTTTGGTGTTTTCGTCCTGAAGTCTTTGACCATTTATGTCCTGAATGATTTTGCTTAGGTTTTCTTCTACGGTTTTTATGGTTTTAGGTCTTACATTTCAGTCTTTAATCCATCTTGAGTTAATTTTTGTATAAGGTGTAAGGAAGGGGGTCTAGTTTCAGCTTTCTGCATATGGCTAGCCAGTTTTCCCAACACCATTTATTAGATAGGGGATCCTTTCCTCATTGCTTGTTTTTGTCAGGTTTGTCAAAGATCAGATGAATGTAGATGTGTGGTGTTATTTCTGAAGTCTCTGTTCTGTTCCACTGAAATCTTTAATTAGTAGTGATGAAAAAACAAAAATGTGAAAACTATGGCCAGGTGCTATGGCTCATGCCTGTAGTCCCAGTATTTTGGGAAGCCGAGGTAGGAGGATAACACTCGAGCCCAGGAGTTCAAGGTCAGCCTGGGCAACATAGAGAGAGCCTGTCTCTACCAAAAATAAAAAAATATTAGCCTGGCGTGGTGGTGCATGCCTGTAGTCCCAGCTACTTAGGAGGCTGTGGTGGGAGGATTGCTTGAGCCTGGGAGGGTGAGGCTGCAGTGAGCCATTATTATGCCACTGCACTCCAGCCTACATGACAGAGTGAGATCCTGACTCAAAAAAAAGAAAAAAAAAAAGTGAAAGTTATGATAAATAAGTTACTTTAAAACTTAGTGTGGCTTGATGTGGTGGCTCATGTCTGTAATTCCAGCATTTTGGGAGGCTGAGGTGGGCAGATCCCTTAAGGCTAGGAGTTCATGACCAGTTTGACCAACATGGTGAAACCCCAACTCTATTAAAAATACAAAAATTAGCCAGGCATGGTGGCGCACACGTGTAGTCCCAGCTACTTAAGAGTCTGAACCTGGGAAGCGGAGGTTGTAGTGAGCCAAGATCGCGCCACTGCACTTCAGCCTGGGCGACAGAGGGAGACCCCATCTCAATAAAAAACAAAACAAAATAAACTTAGTGCTTATTCGCGAATGTCCAGTTGTGTGCTGAATGTGCCTTATACTTAGAATGCATCATAGCAGAGAGGAAAGAGCCATGTTTCCTACAACTGCTTTCCATGGCAACATGGGGGCCCAGTTCCAGGGTCTAGTGGGGAGACTGTGTTAAGGTTTTGGAGTTGGAGGGAGGGTGGGAGTGTCAGAGGGTGGGGGCTGCCATGAGAGGCCCTCCTGTCTTTGGAGCTCTCTGTGCCTTCTTAGCTTGTGCTCCTTGTTCTTCCCTTTGAAGTCATTTGTGATTGTTCTATCAATATTTATTTTTGAGAGACCTTCTCTCGCTAAAGCAATTACGCTTCCGGTCGTGATTTCCCAGCTGTCTCTTCTGTGACTGGTTTGGTGACGTAAGATAAAAGTCAGACCATTTCCCTGTCTGTTTGCATTCTGGGCTGACAAGATTCTATCATAACCTGAGTCTTTTTTCAGGGATCATATTTACTGGGCATAATTAGATGGAGACACTTGTCCTAAACTGCTGATGGGTTTTGGTGATGTCCTAATACGAGACCCTGTTTGACCAGAGTTATTTGCTCCCAAAGCGACCCAGGCCATGCAATACGGTTTCTCCCTCTCCAAAGACAATGAGCCCATATGGGGTTTGACCCGGCAACCCTGACATCGTTAGCATTGTTTTTGAAACAACTGAGCTAACCCAGTCACAGCATTGGTGATTTTGTTACGCTAGTTCAACTGCCCCAGAGAGGAAATCACTTCCGCTCAATTGCTTGTGAATTGCAGTTCCTCTGTCCAGCAAAAGTGATCGCGGTGTCTACTGGGGTCACTGACCTGCCTCTGAGGTCGTCTGTAACATCCTAACTTTTTGGCTCGTTTTGCGCCTGGTTGACAGGCATGTGACTGATAAGAATAGGAAGTTTTCTGAACTGTATTACTTCATTTGCTTTTGGAATTAGTTAATATGTTAATTATTAGGATTGAATTCCAATTACTTATTACAGATCAAGTGTGTGCCTTTTTAATTTCATTAATCAGAGAATACTTTTCAGGTCTTAGAAGCGAGAATGTGTGCCTCTTGTTATATTTGGTAGAATTTAACTCCTTTGTGTAAATAATACTATAAGCATGTTATAAGCAGTCTTATTTAAACTTACTTTAAACAGTCTTTCTTAATCAGACCTTCCATATAATTTTGTTGAAAACATCTATTTTACAGTACTCTTGGAAATTAATAGAGTTGTTGGATGTTGGAAGGCTTGTTTGAGAAAGCAAGCTTTATATTTACCCGTGTCGGGGCTCAGAAACTGATACCTCAAAATATGGCGCTTTGGCGTGATGAACTGAAGAAACCTCATGGTCTCTGGGAACTTCCTCCTCCTCCTGCCTCTCATTTCTCTGTCTCTCTCAAAGCACAGGATGAAGTTGTTCTCTGAAGTTCTCTTATCTGCTTGAAGTCTGGACTAACCAAGGAAGAAACGGTCCCCTCTGGTCCCTTCCCTGAGTTTTCGTGAACTGAACTCGTGGCAGGAAGAAAGACGAAAGTCTGACGACGCACCTGGACAGACTTTGGTCACAAACCACTGTCTGCGCTGTGGGCCCAACAGTCTTTGTCCCAGGCCACTGTGTGTTCTCCAAGCCCGCTGAATTCCCTAAACATCATTCATTATCCCTCAAAAATCACCCACTCTTCCCCCTCTCCCTTCCCCTAAGAGGAAGGGTGTAGAACCACCGGTACCCCATTGAACGACGTGATCACTCTGTGATTTTCCCCTCGGTGCACGTCAGTACATTTGGATGCCTTTCCTGCTATGAATCTGCCTTTTACAATTTTCAGCAAACCTTTGGAGGGTAAAGTGGAAGTTTTCCTTTGGCTCCTACACCCTCTTAACCCATGGAAAGTTTTCCATACAAGACACAAATGGTCCACGTCAGAAAGGGGACCAAGGATATGGGATGTAGAAAAGGGAGCAAGCAGAGGGGTCTCTGTCCTTGCAAGACGTTCTGTGTGATTTACAAACCGTTCAGCAGCAGAACCAGTCTCTGTTTCAGAGCCACGGTGGGAAGGAGTCTGCTTGGTCCTTAAGAGGCCGGGGCACGTAGTTCAGCTCAATTAAAGTGCTTTGGTTCTAGCACCCATAAAATATGGCTCCAGGAGAGAACAGTTTAATGCAAAGCTGCCCTTGCCTCTCAAGGACAATGGAGAGCATCCACTTGGCTGCCTCGGGAGCGACTTCTGCAAGGAACTTGGGGCTTTCTGATCTTGTGCTGCTTGGGTCCCTACAAAGTTTGGAGGGTCTCTGTGCTCAGTGATGAATCATTCAGCCAAGCCCAGTTGATTTTTCCAGCTGGCCACATCCTCTTTATCTCGCCCACTGATCAGGGAGGCCGCAATGTTCCCATTTATCATATACTATTCTGTACTGTCATTTAGAAATACTCATATGCTCGCCCAGGGAATATTGATAAGATACTTTCGGAATCAGATAAACTGTGGTAAGGGAAGCATATCTTTCCAGTGTGATAAAGAACTTTAGAATATGCGATAAAATGTGATAAAGGCAAGGCCATTATTGAGAAGAATGGTCTCCGATGTGCCCTGTTGTCAGGGCTGGGGGGATGATGAAGAAAGCTTATTGTTTGGATCTTTTCTTTCAAAAGATTGGGGCTTTTCAATTGTGTTTCTAGGGAAAAAGCTCTTTGAAGGTCATGTTTGAATTAAAAGCTATATTTATTATCTGTTTCTCCCTGTTATCTATATTACAATTGCATATCAAATTTGGACGCCCAGTATCTCCTGAAGGTAGCTATTTTCTAATTCCACTTTTATCCTGCCCTCTGGTGTAGTATTTGTCACTGCATGTTTGCATCTGCTGGAGCTGATAAGGTAGAAAACGCTACCTGACTCACATTATTGTAGTTCTCTCCTTCTCCCTCTCCTGGCTAGTTGGAAACGATTACTGCCTCTGGACTGTAGTCATCTGCTGAAAGAGAACATAGCTTCCGGATGCAGCTGCTGTCTCAACACTCTGAAGTGATGGTAAGTCTAGACATTACCAGTCACCAGGACATCCTAGTCACTGCAAACAAGAGAGGGGAAAGATCGGCTGGAAGCGCTGAGACTGGGATTCGATGAACAGGGTAGTTCTTTTTTCATAAGCAAACACTAGATGCTTACTTCCTGTTCAGATTTCAGAGCAGGCAATTAATCTCTTTCATTTGAGTACAGCCGCTCCACTGTTGGGAACTTGCTATTGTAGGTACTGGACTAGGTAGGCACGAGGCCAAGAGTAACATCTTTGAACTGACCTCATTATGGAAACATCCTGTAAATGCTTACTATCTAACTTTTGGAGTTTGGGAGAGGAGCAATAATATTAATAAAACGTAATATTTACTGAAAGTCCACCATTGGCCAAGCCTTAGAGGGGTGAACCACTCAACTGGTGAAGCAGATCCCGCTAAAATCACCATTTAGGCTGGGCGCAATGGCTCAAGCCCGTAATCCCAGCACTTTGGGAGGTCGAAGAAGGTGGATTACTTGAGGTCAGCCTGGCCAGTGTGATGAAACCCCGTCTCTACTAAAAATACAAAAATTTAGCTGGGTGTGGTGGTGGGCGCCTGTAGTCCCGGCTACTCAGGAGGCTGAGGCAGGAGAATCTCTTGAACCCGAGAGGCAGAGGTTGCAGTGAACTGAGATTGAGCCACTGCACTCCAGCCCGGGCAACAGAGCAAGGCTCTGTCTCAATAAATAAGTAAATAAATAAACAAATAAAATCTATTTATGGATATTGAGCAGAGCCTTGCTTAAAAGGATTAAGTGATATACCTGGCTGGGTGTGGTGGCTCATGCCTGTAATCCCAGCACTTTGGGAGCCTGAGGCCGGTTGGATAACTAGGTCAGGAGTTCAAGACCAGCATGGCCAAGATAGTGAAACCCTGTCTCTACTAAAACTACAAAAATTATCCAGGCACAATGGCAGGCACCTATAATCCCAGCTACTGGGAAGGTTGAGGCAGGAGAATCACTTGAACCCAGGTGGCAGAGGTTGCAGTGAGCTGAGATTGCACCACTGCACTCCAGCTTGGGTGACAGAGTGAGACTCCAACTCAAAAAAAAAAAAAAAAAAAAAAAAGAGATATGCCAAGGTCACACAGCTCTGTGGGAGGCAGGAGTGGGGGCGATGCAGTCATTATTCTTTTCTCAGCAGGTTTCTCTTACAGCACTGTATTAGTCAGGATTCTCCAGAGAAACAGAACCAAGAGGCTATTGCCATAGTCCATCAGGGCTGGTAAAACAAAACTGTTGTCAGGTGGGTGCTTATGAGCAACAGACACTTATTTCTCACAGTTCTGGAGGCTGGGAAGTTCCAGCTCATGGTACTGGCAGACTCGTGTCTACTAAGGGCTCACTTCCTAGGTCACTGTGTCCTCATGTTACAGTAAGTAGTTAGTCAGACATGAGCAAGGCCAGAGCACCCTCACCCACGACCACTACCAGGGATGTCAGGCAACCATTAGACAGTTGTTAAGCTGTCTCACTCAAATAATAACTGGTCACAGCTGCTGCCAGAGAAAGGCAGTCTCCCAATAGATAGAAACACCTGAAACTGGTGATCAGCTTCCCAGTAAGATCTCAGGAGCTGGGTGAGTGGGCTGAAGCATGCGCACTAACGGGCAAAATGGCAGCCTGGTACGGAAGAATACCTCAAGTGAGCATGTGCACAATGTTGGTGAACACGCTGCGCACGCAGCTTCTCCCAAGTGCGGGGGCCGCTGCGCACGTGGACAGCCCGCCCCAAGGGAAGAATCAGGGGAAAAGGGAGGCAGATACCACCCCCCACCTCCTCCGCCCCAAGCATGCCAATGGATAAAACTCCAAGTCAAAGATCAAACAGTACACGTGGTCTCTGAAGTCGCTGGCTTGACCCTCTTCCAAGTGTGATTTACTCCCTTTCATTCCCGCTCTAAAGTTTCTTTCTTTTTTTAAAATTATTTGACAGAGTCTTGCTCTGTCACCCAGGCTGGAGTGCAGTGGTACAATCTTGACTCACTGCAGCATCTGCCTCCCCAGCTCAAGCCATCCTCCCACTCAGGTTCCCAAGTAGCTGGGACTACAGGCATGCCCCACTACACCTGGCTAATTTATATATATATATATAATATATATATATAATATATATAATATATATATAATATATATATAATATATATATAATATATATATATAATATATATATAATATATATATAATATATATATAATATATATATTATATATATAATATATATAATATATATATAATATATATATAATATATATATTATATATATATTATATATATATATATAATATATATATATATATTAGAGACAGGATTTTGCTATGTTGCCCAGGCTGGTCTTGAACTCTGGAGCTCAAGCGAGCCACCTGCCTTGGTCTCCCCAAAGTGCTGGGATTACAGACACACGCCACTATGCTCAGCCTGCTCTAAAGGTTTTTTAATAAACTTTTTCTCCTGCTCTAAACCTTGCTTCGGTCTCTCCTTCTGCCTTATGATCCTAAGTTGAATTCTTTCTTCTGAGGAGGCAAGAACTGAGGTTGCTACAGACGTAAGGACTCACCTCCGGTAACATTCACATGGCGAAAGGGGCAAGAGATCTCTCTGGAGTCTCTTTTATAAGATCACTAATCCCATTCACAACGGCTGCACCCTCATGACCTAATCAGCTCCCAAAGCTCCCTCCTCCTAGTGCCATCACCTTGGGGGGTAGGATTTCAACATGTGACTTCTGGAGGTCACAAACATTCAAACCCCAGCAGATGTACAGAGATAGAGCCATTAGAAGAGACTAGCATGTGCGTTGATGGAGGCTGAGAAGTCCCACAGTCTGCAAGCTGAAAGCTGGCAGCCAAGGAAAAGCGGTGGTGTGGTTCCAGTCCAAACCCGATGGCCCAGGAACTGGGGGGCTAGTGGTGTAGGTACCAGCCTGCGTGCAAAGGACCGAAAGGCAGGAGCATTGATACCCAAGGCAGGAGAAGACGGTCGTCCCAGCCTAAGCAGAGAGGGCGCATCTGTCCTTCCTCGGCCTTTTGGTTCTATTCAGGCCCTCCATGGATCCCATGATGCTGCTCACACTGGTCAGGGAGATTTTTACTCGGTCTACCAATTCCACTGCTAATTTCTTCCAGAAACACCCTCACAGACATACCCAGAAATAGTATTCTACCAGCAATGCCGGCATTTCTTAGCCCAGTCAAGTTGACACATAAAATTAACCATCACAGGTATCTTCTTTGTATGGAAGCAGTAATGTTCCTTCTCAACATGACCTTTCATAGGTCTTAGAGGAATCCAAGGGGTCAGCCAATAGGTTTTTGAGAATCTGGGAAAAATTTATAGTAAAGTCCGGAAAGTATTCTAGACTATTCCTTATCCCCATATCCCTCTACCAGATACGACAGTAGAATGATTACCTTAATCTCCTATCAGCTGAGGGATATTAACTACTTATTATAAAACCTAAACGTGGTGTGAACTAAAAATTGCTTCTGAAACAAACTTGCCTCTTTGTTACTAATATGCCCCTTTTCCCATCATGTTTCTTGGTCATCACGGGCTAAAATTAATAATTAAAATAGAATGGCTACTGAGCACTGATTATGTGGCAGGCCACACGGTCTAATTGAATTACCATTTTACAGATGGGAAAATTGAGGCCTGTGGAAGTTAAGTGACTTTCCCAATCCTGGATATGAGAAACCTGGCTCTCGAGTTGAAGACAGCCTCAGTCCTCTCCTGTCGGGCTGAGGGAAATGACACCGCTGTGACAGTGACAGCATACGTGCACTGATGTGGGCAGAGTGCTCAAACACAGCCTCCATTTTGGTTTCTATAACTGTTTGCCTTAATATATTTGATATGGCTTGGCTGTGTCCCCGCCCAAATCTCATCTTGAATTGTACTTTCCGTAATTCCCGTGTGTTGTGGGAGGGAGCCGGTGGGAGATAACTGAATCACAGGGGCAGTTTCCTCCAGATTGTTTCCATGGTAGTGAATAAGTCTCATGAGATCTGATGGTTCTATAAAGGAAAACCTCTTTTGCTTGGTTGTCATTGTCTCTTTGCCTGTTGCCACGTAAGATGTGCCTTTCACCCTATGCCATGATTGTGGCTTTCCCCAGCCACGTGGAACTGTGAGTCCGTTAAACCTGATCCTTTGTAAATTACCCAGTCTGGGGTATGTCTTTATCAGCAGCCTGAAAACAGACCAATGCAATAGTTTTCTTTCCTTTCAAAGTGTAGACACCCAGAAGAACAGGTACAATTTCTACAATCTTGGTAAGGGTTTTGAGATTTACAAGAACTCTCACATTTCTTTTGATTAAAGTGAAATTAAGTTTCTCCTGGAATTTCTGGTTTGTAGGGACACATACAGTCACAGAAGGTATGTCTTGGCTTATGTAGAGAAAATACACAAAGACTGAATTCTTGTAGAGCTACCACGTGGCACAGTGAGTGCTACCAACGAGTGCTGTGGGTTCTGGGTCTCCAGCCTATAAATTGAGCTTGGCACAAGTGTAAGACCCAGGAGGTTTCTAGAGGACATGTCACTGGATTGGAGGGATTTTAGTCCCTGCCTTCCCATTCTGTTTTTGCTTTTGACTCAGAACACCATAGCGGGGGAAAAATGAAGCAGAGTGGGGAAAGGAGTGTATCCTTCCAAAACACACACATGACCCTCCTGGCCCCCGCACACCAAGCATATCTTGCTTTGTGATCCAAGGAAGCTCACAGAGTCTAGAAAACCCACCGAGAGAAAAATATCTTCAAAGAAAAGTCAGTTCTCAGAAGAATGTTAAAGAGTGAAGAGTGAGACAGAAAAAAAGTTCTTGCATTTTTATTTTCCTTTCGGATTTCTATTTTCCTTTGCTTAGATTACGGGGAATGCTACCTTGTCTTTCTTCTTACGCATTATAATTATTTGTTCATTTGCCTTTGATTCTTAGGGTTTCTAGATATAAGGTTTAGAAATGCAAAATATTTGTTATTAGTGTTGATCATTACTTTTTTTTAATTTCAGAAGTATTCATATTCATCTTGTTTACATATTTTTCCCATTAGCTCATTTCTGTTTTAATGGCAATTTTATTTCTTCATTTAAAATTTTCTCTGATCCTAACAACTGAATAGGTTTCTTTAATGAAAAATGGAAATAATTACTGCTTCGACTCAAGAGAGTGTCTTTATTTCACTCAGAGCTGTCACTTTTACTTGTAAGATAAGATGGTTTTAAATGGAATGAAATTCTGTAAAACTGGCTGCCCTAAGAAATATTGGCGTGCGGTGACGGGAGGAAACTTCCATTTCCGATTGAAATCAAAACATTGAGCATATATGTTGCTAGCCTTGAATACAGTTTTTAAAAATAACACCACAAAATTCTCATTCTCTCCTCTCTCCACTGGAACTCACTTAGTCATTTGGCCTGATAGCACTTACAATGCTGAAAAAGTTAACAGAGAATAAAAAACGTCATTCTGGAGATGTGTAAGACCCGTTGTGGTATCTTCAGTTAACACAGATTGTCATGATGATGTCCAGACAGTACCTTTTCTACATTTTGATTTATTTATTGTGCACGTTGCTCATAGCTAGCTCCCAGGCCAGCCATGGTAAGGAAAGCACCAAAGAACCCAAGTACAGAGTTTTCACTTGTAGAGGGAAGTCATTCACAGTTTTTGTAATAATTGGTCTTGAAGCTTAGGAAATGTGGTAGAGTGTGTTGGGCCAAATAAGTTAACTCAAAAATTTTTTTAGAGTAATTGTTACTCCACTCAAATTATTGTAAGGCAAGACGGAATGAAACAACATGTACCCCAAGAGGTAAATTTAACCATTCAAAGGATGCTATCGATAAGCAGAATAATGATTTAAAAAAAATATATTTTTGAGACAGGGTCTTGCTCTGTCATCAAGGCTGAAGTGCAGTGGCATGACCATAGCTCCCTGCAACTTCAGCCTCTCAGGCTCAAGGATCCTCCCACCTCAGCCTCTCAAGTATCTGGGACTACAGGTGTATACCGCCACACTAGGCTAATTTTGTTTATTTCTTGTAGAAGTGAGGTCTTACTATGTTGCCCAGATTGGTCTGGGACTCGTGGACTCAAGCAATCCTTCCACTGCTACCTCCCGAAGTGCTGGGATTACAGTAGGAGCCACTGTACCTGGTCAAAAATGTTATTCGTGTGTATTTTTTATTGCTACATAATGTTTGTACATATTTATAGGGAGCAAGTGGTATTCTGTTACATGTGTGGAATGTGTAATAATCAAGTCAGGGTGTTCGGGAGTGCCTATCACCTTGAGTATCTATCATTTCTATGGGTCGGGAATATTTCAGGTCCTCTTTTCTAGCCATTTTGAAATATATAATACACTGTTGTTAACTGTAGTCACTCGACTCTGTTATCAAACATTAAAACTTATTTCTAGCCAGGCTGAGGAGGACGGATCACCTGAGGTCAGGAATTTGAGACCAGCCTGGCAAATGTGGTGAAACCCCCCTCTCTACTAAAAATACAAAAATAAGCCAGACCTGGTGGCCCACGCTTATAATCCCAGATACTTGGGAGTCTGAGGCAGCAGAATCACTTAAACCTAGGAGGCCGAGCCTGCAGTGAGCCAAGATCGCACCATTGCACTCCAGCCTGGGTGACAGAATGAGACTCCATCTCAAAAACAAAAACAAAAAAACTTACTCCTTCTCAATTTTTGTTTGTACCCATTAATCAACCTCTCTTCATCCCCCCACCTCCCATCCTTGCCAGCCGCTGGTATTTATCATTCTACTCTCCACCTCCATGAGATCAACGTTTATAGCCCCCGGATGTAAGTGAGAACACGTGCTATTTGTTTTTCTGTGCTGGGCGTATTTCACTGAACATAATGACCTCCCAATTCTAGTAATGATGTTTATTTTAAAGAGAAAAATTAAAATTCACTGGCATTGCACGGGGAGCTTTTAGAGATTTTGCAATTTAAGTTGGCGTGTTTTACACCTTTAGTTCTAACAATAACTCAAGAAGGCAACTTTAGTTATGGAAGCTTGTTTCCTCTGGTCTTCTCTCTTCACACTCCTGCCATGCTCCTCCGTTGTAATTCCCATTGTCCTACCCATTTCGGACACACCACCTACTGATTGAAGAAGGAGCAATAGCAAATTTGGGAGCCAGCACATGTGGCCTCAGTTCCTAGATGATCCCTGAGTCTGTTCCTCCAGCCCTGCCTTCAGAATTTCTCTCCTTGGCTTGCGAGTAGTCCTGGAGTGTGGGAGAGACTTCGTGCCCAGGAGGAAATTTTTTCTACAAGAGCATGACACAGGTAACTTCTCTTTAACACTCTGTTACTTTTTAGTTTCTCTAGGACCATAGATGACTTGGAGGATTTTTTTTTTTTTGAGACAGGGGTCTCACTATGTTGCCCAGGCTGGACTTGAACTCCTTGGATCAAGTGATCCTTCAATCTCAGCCTCTTGAGCAGGTGGGACTACAGGCACATGCCAGCATGCCCAGCTAACATGGAAAATGTTTGAGAGTATATATGTAGCCACCGTTATTTGAAAACCTTCAGCAAAACTCATTTATTAGTACTATACACATTAAATTATTCCATTTTCCTCTGGAGCCCAAGCCGTTCATTGCTTTGCATCCTCTTAGCTATGACTGGCATCAGGGTAACATATCACCTAGGATGACTCAATCCGAGTTAATACAGGGGTTTTTCAGGATCATGGGAAAAGAAACTCCACCTCTCCACTGGCTTTGGGATTGCGAAGAGAGGTGGATGGAAATCTTGCAGAACTTCAAGTTGAAGAGAGAGAAACTAGATCCTGGGAACATTATATGAGCCCCTGTATGAAGCCTCACCTGAAGCCTGAACTACTCTTAGCTTTTTTTTTTTTTTTTTGAGACAGAGTCTCACTCCATCACCAGGCGCCAGGCTGGAGTGCAGTGGCGGGACCTCGGCTCACTGTAACCTCCGCTGCCTGGGTTCAAGCAATTCTCCTGCCTCAGCCTCCCAAGTAGCTGGGACTACAGGCACACACCACCATGCCCAGCTAATTTTTTTGTATTTTTAGTAGAGACGGGGTTTCACCATGTTGACCAGGATGGTCTCGATCTCTTGACCTCGTGATCCGCCCGCCTCGGCCTCCCAAAGTGCTGGGATTACAGGCGTGAGCCACCGCGCCCGGCCTACTCTTAGCTTTTTAAATTATGTGAATCAATAAGTTATCTTTTATTATTTTGCCAATCTGGGATGAATTTTACATCTCTTGCAACCACAGATCCTGGCTGAGCCATTCAGGTGTGGTTTGGTCAACAAGCAATGAGGCAAGGACAGTTCAATCTAAGGCAACAGGCCGTGAGCAATAGAAAACGCAGGGCAGAGTTCTCAACAAAATCCAAGCCCAGCTGGTTGCCCTGGCAACAGCCACCGTCCTTAAAAACAAGAAGAAAATGCAAGGCCTGCTGAGGGTCAACAGTTTAGTGAGATTTTAGGGTTATGAACGAGAAGAGAAAACAAATGTAGACATTTTGATTGGGATTTTGGTCATAGATTTTGAATGCTAGGTCAAAAATTTATTTGAGAGACGATAAGAGTGGAATGTTCTTCTTTATTGTGGGATGTTATTCTTCAGAGTAAAATAAATAAATCTAAGCTTCATAAAAATTGGCGAATGGATTTAGTGAGGTAACATGTGGGCTGGGCCGAGTAGTTTTACATTTGCAGTAGGGCATAGACCGTTAACAAGGTACGTATTGTAATCACCCTACAGAACCAGGATGACTCTTAGCCAAAATTTGACTTGAATGTTGAGACTGATGATGCCACACACACACCAGGAAGGTATGAGAAAGGTTTTTTACTCGAAGAATGAGGCTTTCTAAGGGAGAATAGAGTGGCTCCCAAGCAAGTCTAAAACTGGCTTGACAGAACAGCAAAGAAGAATGGCTTGGAGTTTTTATGGTGGTCAGGGAGTTGGGCAAGAGAAACAGTTGTTTGCCTATGGTTTAAACTTCCCTCCAGGACCAAAGGAAGAGCACTTGGACTTTTTTTTTGGTCAGATTTCATATATAGATTTCACAGCTAGATGGATGGATAGATAGATAGATGAATAGCTAGGTGGATGGGTAGATGCATAGATGAATGAATGAATATTTATCCATCCATAGTTAGATGGATGGATAGATGGAGAAAGGAACAGATGGATAAGAGGATAGATAGTTGAATAGATAAATGGACGGATAGATTTATACCTGCATGAATAGATGGATAGATAGATTAGATAGATGAATAGATGGTTGGCGAATAGATGGATGGATGAATAGATGGCTAGAAGGATAGAGGTAGATAGATATATAGTTGTAAGGATAAAGCTGTTTGACATGTGAATGAGAAGGCCTTGGAACACTTGTGGATGTACCCTGTGGTCAGAAGCTTGGGTTTCAGGTTGAGGCATATATTTAGTAATTATCCTCATATATGCCAGAGAGGTAGATGAAATGGTCAAAATAGAAGTATAAGAGAGATAAGATAAGCAAGATGAAAATTTTGGGAGATTGCCAAAGAACAAAAGGAACTTAAATGCGCCCAGAGAAGAATGTATAGAGAAAAGAAGGGACAGAGAACGTTTTGTGAAGAAGGGGAAACGATTTTATAATGATACAGAAAAATCAAGGGGATGGGAATTAGAAAACTAGAGTACTTGTGGGTTACTGGTTGTCTCTGAGGCAGGAGACGCTTTCGGGAGGCTGTGAGATGGAGCAGGGACCTCTCTTAAGGGACCACATTCCTTTTCCCAAAAAATGAAATTAAGGAAAATCTTGAGTTCCTTTAAGACGAATTCCAGGCATCTAGCTAGCCCTGAGCAGTAAAGAAGTAGCTTGATAAGAAAGAAGGTGATACTAGCTGAAAACAAAAGCAAAGGAAGTTCATAAGTTGTTTTCCAGAATCCCAAAAGCCCACTAAATGGACCTGCTGGCAGATAGACCTCAGATAAGTGGGTCTGAGGACTTGAACTCTGACCACCGGTTTTGTTTTTCTAAATTTTTCCTGAGGGGCCTGGAGGAGATCATGCCCACACACCAGAGATAGCATTTTTTTCTGCTGACCCCAGATGTTTAAACAAAGCTTCGTCTCCTTAACCAATCACAATCAGAAATTTTCTGTCTTTGCATCCCCCGTAACCTGTGAACCACTGTTTTTGAGATGTCTTACCTTTTTAGGTCAAATCAACGTACATCCTCCATGTGTGAACATATGAATTTGCCCGTAACTTCTGCCTCTCCGCCTTTTCAAACCCTCACCTGTGAGCCATCAGGGAATTTGGGTCTGGAGTGTGAACTGCCTGATTCTCCGTGCTTGGGGCCTCGCCATCAGCATCTCACCGTGTCCTGCTGGAATCCCGAAGTCAATATTTGGCTTTGCTGCTGGGAAGGTGGATCCACGTTCAGTTCAGTAACAGGTGTAGGTATAGTCAGTTTAGAAAGAGCAAAGGAATGAGTGATTGGGAAATGGAGATGAGCCTTTCACAGATGCTGTTGGGAATGATGGTAGATAAAGTAGTCAAATGAAGATGTAGAGATTTTATTTTTATTGAGATAAAATATATGTATATAATTTACTATCTTATCATTTTAAGTGTACAGTTCGGTGGTAATAAATACATTATATTATTTTTTCTCCCTTTATTTATCCTTCCCCTTCCCCTTCCCCTTAAGAAATACAAGTTTTTAAAATTAATGAGTGGGCAGACTTGAGAATGTTTTGCAGATAGTGGGGAAATGCATTCAGGCAAGAGGAAATAATTATAGAAAAAGAAAAGAAAAGAATTGAAAACAAGCAGAAAAGATTGGTTAGGGCTATGAGAATTGGGATTAGTTCTATAAAGAGGAGAGACACTTCTTTTGAAATTATAAGTATAGAACAGAATGTGGATCGAGGAGAGAGGACATGGGATGGAGGGGACATAGGATGATTGTGTGTTTGTGTGTGTGCATATGTGTGCATGCGTGTGTGTGTGTGTGTGTGTGTGTGTGTGTAAAGTTTAGGCCTAAAGATTTCTAAGGAAGTTAGGACCAGGGCCGCGGCTTGAGGCCAATAAAAGGGACTTGAACAGTGACTTTCGGAAAGGTTATAAAAAGTAAAGAGGATTATAAATCACTCTACTATAAAAACACATGCACACATATGTTTATTGCAGCACTATTTACAATAGCAAAGACCTGGAACCAACCCGAACGTATATCAGTGATAGACTGGATAAAGAAAACGTGGTACATATTCACCATGGAGCACCATGCTGCCATAACAAAGAATGAGTTCATGTCCTTTGCAGGGACGTGGACGAGGCTGGAAACTCATTCTCAGCAAACTGACACAGGGGCAGACAGCCAAACACCACATGTTCTCACTCATAGGTAGGACTTGAACAATGAGAACACATGGACACAGGGAAGGGAACATCACACACCAGGGCTTGTATGACTGTGGGAAAGGGGAGGGAGAGCATTAGGACAAATACCTAACGCATGCGGGGCTTAAAACCTAGATGATGGGTTGATAGGTGCAGCAAACCACCATGGCACATGCATACCTATGTTACAAACCTGCGTGTTCTGCACATGTATCCCCGAATTTAAAGTAAAAATTTTTTTAAAAAAGTAAAGATGAAAAAGGCATTGCTAAGCAAAGCAAGAACACCAAATAAAGGGTAATTCTATGCATTTTCAGTGAATCACACAGAAGATTCCTCTGATCTCTAATAGCAGTCAGCAGTTAAGAAAGAGCCGTTCACAGGCCTACCTAAAGTTAGGAATGCAGAACATGAGTAGGCAAAAGGCGAGTGAAAGAGAGAGTAGACGATTCTATAAAACAATTCATGGACACGATGGAGGTAGGGAAATGAGATGCGGGGAAGTGAGGCTGGGAGGGGCAGCTGGTCTGGAAGAAGAGAGGAACCCGGACACTAGTGTTTGTGAGTAGAGTTAAGAATGGCTTTAGTGTCTTTTTAGGAGTAAAGTGGATGGGAGGTCAGGAAGGCACAGGCGTTCCGTGATTTGGGACTTGGAGAAACCAGAGTGGTTCAGAGTGTTGCTGCGGTTCTAATTGGAATAATGAAGTACAGGGAAATATTTCCAGGGTTGAAAATGTTGAAGACTGCAAGGAGTTGTCACTGGTCATGTTGGAGGGACAGAAGGAAGGACTGTGAGCTGGACGGTCAAATACCGAAGACGGTGTCAGGTCTTAGCCAGTGTGGACAAAGTAGTGAGCCTGCAGAGGCTTCAAGCTGAACACACATAGGATAATAAGCACAAAAGCAAAAGGAGTCCCATGACAGTGAGGTTTACACATAGGAGGTCAGTGGTTACAGAAATGAAGCCGGCTGAGCGGTGTTAGCTATACGGGATGGGTATGAAGAGGGCCTCAGGAGGCTGCATCTTACCGGAAGAGGAGTGCATTCAGTTAACTAACACCCAAAGGTCAAATGGCAGAGTTGGGGATCTTGATCCGGACTACTAAGTTCTAGGACACTTGCCGCTAAAATAGTGCAAGTGAGGATGGGACATGGGAGGTACATCAGGGCAGGTCAGGGAGTGACAGACTTCTGAAAGCTTGTTTCCATAGTGTATTCCATCAACACGTATTGAGGCTCCACTCTGCACGAGTGGTCGAAACAGCAATAATATGGGTAACATGACACTTACCATTTGCTTTTCATAAGCCGGACACCATTTAATGTGTTATCATTTATTCTTTCTTACAATCCTACGAGGAAAAATTATTCTTAGCCCATTTTATAGGAAAAGGAACTCAGATTCAGATTAGAATGAAGGCCCCTGCTAAAGACCACGCAACCACAATGAATCCTGACTCCAAGTTCATCATACGACTTTGCATGCATTAGGTAAGCAAGGAGATGGTAATGAATGCGACGATGTCTATTTTAAAGAAAGCCATATGTCGTGTGACTCTTTTCACATGAACCACTGATTTCAGAGTGTTTAGCAATAGTTTTAGCAATATTTGCCTTGATATCATTAGCCCTCTTTAATTTTATCCCTCAACTAATGGCATTCTAAAATATCCCTTTGTCTCTGCTGTTTCAAAATCCAATTCACTCTGTAGACTGACTATAAACGCAAATAAGAGCATTGATTTCCTCATTTCGTCACCTCTGGAGAACAATTCATAAAGCACGGAAGTTCTAACTAGTCAATCAATAGTCACTACTTAAATCGGAGACTCTGAGAGTAGTCTATTATTAAAAAGTGTTCATCTGACAATGACGTGAAATGAAAATAAAGGCGCTGATCCAGCCCGCGATCCTCATTCAGTGTCAGGAAAGTTCTGTTAACCATATTTAGACCTTCTCCTGTTTTTGGTTCCTGCCCGAGGAGAAGTAGGGAGAATTCAATTTCTCAAGATACAGTTAACCATTAAGTAATTCACAGTAAAAGGGCGAAGCAGGATGATCGACAGGGGTTTCCCTTTACAATGACTCCACAAACCAAAACTGGCATTCAGCTACCCCTCTCATTCTGGCCTGTGTTTGACTACAGGATAAATACGGCTCTGTATGAAACATCAGCTGCATAGACCAGACAAGCAGACTCATTAGTTATTGGAAATGCTATTATCTTACCAATTCTCTATTCCTGTTTCTGGAGTTAGTTACGTAATTTTACCCGACACAGAAAAGGCAACTTTGACCCAAGTTACATTAAAAATGGGCCTTTCACTAAATCCGGAAGAAAGATTTCTTCCTTCTTAATGAATCATAATTGGAAGGCTGTAATAGGTGCAAGTGTGAAAATGGATGTGGGAGAGGAAATAAGAATGCCATTCATTATTTCTAGTAATTCAAATATTTAAAATCATACTTTGTCACTCCAAGCTGGGGCTTCGGTTGGACCGTTAGTCATGTTTGCCTGTTACTGTGTTCTTAAATACAAGATGTTTTCTGTGCCAGCAGGGATTTTTGATGACTAGTTCTCCAGCAGACAAGAATCTACAGCTCAGGAAGATGTGATTTGCTCAGGGTCTCGCCACGGCAATTCCACGACTTGAACTTTGCTTCTTTGTCCAAAATTCATTCCATTCTGCTCTCGTCTTTCCCCAGAAATGATTCTGAAAACAGAGTGTTGCTATGGCAACGGGATCCATGGAAATTCTGTCGTTTTTTCTCATCAATATGGTATCTATAGGCCAGGCACGGCGGCTCACACCTGTAATCCCAGCACTTTGAGAGGCAAAGATGGGAGGACTGCTTGAGCCCAGGAGTTTAAGACCAGCCTGGGCAACACAGTGAGAGTCCTTCTCTACAAAATATTAAAAAACAAAAAATTACCCAGGCATGGTGGCATGCACCTGTAGACCTACCTACACAGGAGGCTGCAGTGGGAGGATTTATCTGAGCCTGGGAGGTGAAGGCTGCAGTGAACCATGATAGCACCATAGTACTCTAGCCTAGGCAATAGAATGAGACCCTGTCTCAAAAAGAAAAGAAAATGAAAAAATTTTGGAGGCCAGGACAGGCAGATCAAGAGGTCAGGGGTTCAAGACCAGCCTGACCAACATGGTGAAACCCCATCACTATTAAAAATACAAAAATTAGCTGGGTGTGGTAGCACACACCTGTAATCCCAGCTACTCAGGAGGCTGAGGCAGGAGAAACGCTTGAACCCGGGAGGCGGAGGTTGCAGTGAGCTGAGATCATGTCATTGTACTCAGCCTGGGCAACAGAGTGAGACTCCGTCTAAAAAAAAAGAAGTCTATCTGTAGGTTAGGCAGAAATGGATGGAGAGATGAAGGCCAATGAGTTCACCTACAGTCTGCAGTTTCTTCTTTCCCTTAGTTCGTGGAAATTTACTTTAGGTAAACAAAAAACAAAATGTATCTTGTCTTGCTTTCTGTGTTTTGATAAAGCACAGGGAGCAGAAATTCTACATCATAGATTGCGAAGTGCTATTCTATGTTAAATTGAAATGCTTACTTTAATATATACTTACAACTAATAGATATATTTATGCTTCACATCTAGTGCTTTGCTGACTTGACAGGAGTCAGCTTCCACGCTGGCAGTTAGTGGAGAGCCACGTACTGCCCAGAGCTCCTGTGGGCCTCACGCCGCTCTAGATGGCCATCAGGACCAGGCATCTCAAAAGCAGAGAATCGCTTTTCTTTTCCTGGGATGTTAAGAACCCCTTGTTAATGTGCAAGTACCCCTGGAAGAGTCGATACTGAATCTTTTGTTGTATTAGCTATAAACACCCCAGTAAGTAGGGGTCTCGGTCTACATTTCCCCACGAGGGGGAATTTGTACTGAGAAGCGAGGCACCAAAGATCATTTTGCCTATTTAACAATTTTGCCCAAAGCCGAACCTGAGTATTACCGTGAATAATAAGTGAAAACAGCTCAAATTCCATTAGTAACATGATTCTAGCCAATAGATTCTAGACCAGGAGGGGCTGCTATTATAAATCATTATTATTTTATGATCAGAAAATGAATACACTGATGTTTACAGCGAGGGAAAATGCAAGCCAGCTTTTGCCTTTCCTCCTGAGGAAAGTGATGAACTGGTATCATTTAGAAAATGCTGAGTATCTTCTGGGTCTAACCAGATCCGTCCCCTCCTTAAATGTCCGTATGTGAATTAGGTATCTTGCAGATTTTTTTTTAAACTCAGTATTTGCTGATCTTAGAAGAATTGCTAGTGTAAAAATATACCTTGCATTTGAAAGAAAGCTGTTATAAGGAAAGGTGTGAACAAAATGCGTGTTTGTCTGACATATTGAAAGTGGCTCACTTCATTTAAAGGTGTTGATTTATCTTTTTTCCCCTCTCTTCTCTTTTTTAGTTCAGGCACAGTGCATAAAATAGAAGATGGCCAAATACTCTCCCTGGCAGTGCCCACATTCTTTTTTTCCCCAAATTTCCCTTCTTAATAGGACTCCAGCATAGCCAACTGGACCTCGTAAAAGTGAAGGGTTAGTTCTTAGCCATTTGCAGTATGGAAACTCCACTACACCCAGACTATAGCATTATCTTTTTTATTCTCAGTTAGTGATTAGTGGTAAGGTGGTCCTTCATATTTATAAAACAAATAATTAATCTGATAATCTAATTCTCAAAAACCCAATATATAATCAATTCCCAAGGGTTTAAAAATGTGGATCTATTAAAAATCAAGAAAAAAAATGGTATTATTTTGTTGTACAATACATGTCTATAAAACCACAAATCAATCAGCTTCTGGAGCCTGGGGTTCAGGGTTTATATGAGTACAGGATGGGGGCTTGGGAGGCCAAAGGCAACTTTTGGGTGTGAAAATAGGAATGCCTGTCCCATTTAAGGCTATGGGGCTCCAGGACTGAGGGTGGGGCCTTTACCAGGGAACCGGCCTCTTCCACCCAGTATTTTAATGTCTCCTCTCCGTATCAGTAACATGTGCAAAATTCGGTGACTTTATCAGCTGTTTTCATCACAGATGAACAGCTCTCCCAGTGGTCCTTCCTCCTTGGTCTGGTTATCTGGCAATTGATAGTTAGAAAGCCTGTTAGTTTTTTTTTTTTTTTTTTTGTGAAATAGCATAAATTAGTTTTTTCCGGTGATCCATTTACCAAAATGTGTAAGACTTGAAAATCGCTGGGCACGGTGGCTCACACCTGTAATCCCAGCACTTTGGGAGGCTGAGATGGGCAGATCACCTGAGGTCAGGAGTTCAAGACCAGCCTGACCAATATGGTGAAACCCCATCTTAAAAAAAAAATAAAAATAAAAACAATAATAAAAAAAAGGAAAATCACAAAATACTTGTCTCTAGACCTGTGTCCCCACTGTGGTAGAAGAAATTACGGGGCTACTCTGTCCTTTACTTAGTGAACCAAGGTTACCTGGTAAAATCAGGACAGAAATCAGGTTAGGAAGGACCATTTTGTAAAGTATTTATGTCCT
The DNA here is from genome assembly GCA_004027835.1 of Alouatta palliata. Taxonomy (NCBI): domain Eukaryota; kingdom Metazoa; phylum Chordata; class Mammalia; order Primates; family Atelidae; genus Alouatta; species Alouatta palliata. Next base: position 64,664 of record PVKV010008597.1, read on the forward strand.
AAGTATTTAGGTAGCATATCACTTTTTTCTTCTAAACAACACTAACAATTTGTCTTTGTGTCACTTAGGCCCTTCCCAAGTTGCATGAAAAATGTGTGACGCCATGCCTCAGTGATTCACATAGCTAAACCCAGGTAAACATTCGATGCAAAGATTTGATGTTTTGTTTTTTACCATAATAGGGTCTAAGTGGGAAGATTCTTTATGTGAGTATTTTGGAAGGCATTTTTAGACACTTAGACATTTTCGTCATGAGAACTAGAAGAGACAGGCTTGTTTTTGTCTTATATGTTGAGGCAGGATGTTAATGCTGGGAGTGTTCATAAGTCAACTGCCAGATAACCAGACTAGGGAGGAAGTGACGAAAACAGCTGATAAAGTCACCGAATTTTGCACATGTTACTGATATGGAGAGAAGACATTAAAATATTGGGTGGAAGAGACTGGTCCTCTGGCAAAGGCCCCACCCTCAATCCTGGAGGCCCACAGCCCTAAATGGGACAGGCATTCCTGTTTTCACACCCAAAAGTTGCCTTTTGGCTGCCATGCCCCCATCCTGTACTCAAATAAACCTGGAACCCCAGGCTCCAGAAGCTGATGAGAGACAAGGAGACAAGCAGATGAACAGCGTGACAAAGAAAGAGAGAAGAGAAGGAACTCCTGAATGCAAAGAGGAGTTTGACGGGGGATAGTCAGAGAGGAGTTTGACAACTGCACAGCCAAAATCCAGGGGAAGACCATCTTCCCACTCCATCCTCCCTTCCAGCTCCCCATCCATCCCACTGAGAGCCACCTCCACCACTCAATAAAACCCCGTATTCATCCTTCAAGTCTGTGTGTGATCCGATTCTTCTGGGACGCTGGACAAAATCTTGGGATACAGAAAGCTGTTACACTGGCCCTCTGCCTTTGCAGAAAGGCAGAGGGGGGACTGAGCTGGTTAACATGTAAGTCATCTATGGATGACAGAGCTAAAACAGCATTGTAACACTGGGGTTGCAGGCAGCCACCCCTAGACACTACTGTAGGGGTGGAGCCCAAAGTGATCACCCTGGCCCCACTCCCTTTCCCACAAGGGGTTTGAGCTCTCGGCACTGAACAGAGAGCTGGACCCCTGTCGCACATCCTACGAGGGGGCCAGGTAACTCTCCCATCTCATTAACTGTATCCAGGGGCCAGATTCTGACCTCCTTATAAATCATCATTACAATATATCAAATATCAGAACATTTCATACTTAAGAAACTCAGAAAGATGAGTTCTGAGAAGGACAGCAGACTCTTATTAACATCTTCTGTTTCCGCATGATAATTAGGGCTATGAACAGATACCGTATTCCTTAGAAGAGATGACATCCTAAAATGAAGAACACAACTCATGGTACAAATGGGAAGACAGAAGTTTCTTACCAGAGAAATATTTATTCAACTGACATTAACTGAGATGGTCAGAAACTGCCTCTCATTTTAAGCCTGTTTGCAGGAAATAGACATGCTTCTTATTCCACCAAAGCCCACACAGAATGAAAACAGTTGAAGCCCAAGGGCAATTTTGAAAACAAAGACCAAATATTGACCCAATTGAAATTTGACAGCCGTTTCCCTGAATTGCTGTCTCTGTGTCATGGATTAGATGCTGTGGCATTCCTTCCCTTTGCACCGTTCTGGCCCTGGCAGCACTGGGCTGTAGCCTCCAGGTTTGGTGATCTATCACTCTCCAGGATAACTCTATTTCAGAGGGATTGTCAAGTGGCCAGGAAGGCAGCAGGGCCACCCGCTGTGGCCTGATGTCCGAGCCTGAGAGGACCTGTCCCTCTTGGCCAGGCACTTCCCCTCCAGTCCTGTGCTTTTGGACATCTTCAAAGAGACCCAGGATGAATGATCTGTATCTGGTTTTGCTCTAGTTCATACTGGCTCTGTACTCTGCTAAGCATGAGGTGTTTGTGTGAGAACTGGAGAAAGATGAGAACTGGTTTTGTTTTTTTTTTTTTTTTTTTTTTGAGACAGAGTCTTGCTCTGTTGCCAGGCACCAGGCTGGAGTACAGTGGCGCAATCTTGGCTTACTGCAACCTCCACCTCCTGGGTTCAAGCAATTCTCCTGCCTCAGCCTCTCGAGTAGCTGGGACTACAGGCGCATGCCACCACACCCAGCTAATTTTTGTATTTTTTAGTAGAGACAAGGTTTCACCATGTTGGCCAGGATGGTCTCTATCTCTTGACCTCGTGATCGGCCCGCCTCGGCCTCCCAAAGTAATGGGATTACAGGCGTGAGCCACCGTGCCTGGCCAAGAACTGTGGATACAGTGGCATTTTGTTTAAGAAGTAAAGAAAAATGTTGTGCACATTGTCTAGTCCAGTATTTCCAATTATTTTGTGTCTAATATTATTTGGCTTCATGTTTTTTATGGATCTCTTTTTCTGTAGGTGCTTTCTGAAATCTGTAGATGTACATATACACACACACAAACACACACAAATAAATTAATTTTGTCCTGAGAAATTTGAGATTATTAGAAAACTAGAGTAGAGCCAGTGATATCTATTTTTAGTTCATGTTTCATCAAGAAGTTTCTGTTGTTTGATTCTTGAGGAACATTTTCTACCACAAAGTAAATAGCAGGAGAAGTTTTTCTTCTGCACGGCGATTTTAATGCCAAACCCACTTTCTGTGGTTCCCTTTAATTCAAATACTTGCATTCTATAGAGAACGAAAGAATGAAATTTTAATCTGTGGGATCTTCCTGGTACCAGGAATTTCGCTGATGATGAGATATACTGCGGCCGGGAAACTGATGGAGAAACACCCTCATAGCATGGTGTGCGGACTGTGTGCTGGCTGCAACACAGGGTATAAGGACTTGGGTTGAGGAATCAAAGTGCCTACTTTGGCTTTAGATAAAAGTACCATCTTCCAGGGGCAAGTAGGAAATGGGATGATGATGGGATGATTTTTCAGAGTTGAAATAAAATTAAATGGTTTTTGGGAATGAGTCTTTTTGGTTTAAAAATCTTAAAAGGCGTTTATTTTACTATAAAACACAAGTTTCATTTTCCTTTTGAGTTAATTATTGCAATGGTACAGCAAAGCAAGCTGCATTTCTGTCACGGGTATGGTAAAGATAGCCCCCATCCCAAATTGCAGACTAGCATAATGCTAAGTGCTACTTACTGTGATCTAAGATGGGTTGATTTCCTTGCTCTTAATCAGATGTCAGGAACCAGGAACAAACAGAAAAACAAAGTTTCCCGGATGGGAAAAAAATCTGTCAATTACACTCAGCAAGGTGAAACTTGTCATCATTTAAAGCCATCTTCACTTACACATCACAATTCCAAAAAAGGCTACTTGGATTCTTGTTCCCATTTCCCACAGGCCTTCAAAGACAGTTTTGAACCGTATTTTAATTGTTTGTTCTTACCCCCGGTCTTCGTCATTTACTTAAACTGCTTTCTGAAACTGGTGATGCGAACACATGTTCACTTGTTCTGGTCTCTGCTGCCTTCCTGGAAATAGTCTCCAAAAATTTCCTTCCCTCTACGTTTCAGACAATTTTCTTCCAACTGTTCTTACATAGTAGACAGTGCTTTTAACTAAAGTGTCTTTAGAACATTTCTTCTTCATTCAACAGATGGTATAGGACTATTGGCTTAGCTGTCTCTAACAAACAACCTCCGTGGTTGAGTAGGGAACAGGGGTAGAGGGAGGCAGAAGATTTTAGAGTCATGAACAATGGTGTTGGGATTCTTGGGTATTGGGAGGAGAGGAGAAGGAGGTAAATTTGGAGAGAAAATGGATGGTTTAGTATTTATTTAGATTTTCTGTTTTAACCAACAGACTCGCTTAAGTTAGATGCCGACTAGACTTGGAGCCTTGGACTTGGAGATAGATCAAGGATCTGATGACCCTCTCTGTCCTCTTTAGATCAATGCAGTCTCTTTGGCATCATGTATCTCCTTGTTTTGTTCTATTCTACTGTGGATACAACTGACCACTCTCTATATGCCCAGTTGGAATCCCAAGAAAGCCACTTCGGTTAGCAGTTTACCACTGACCCTGTTAGTCAGCACTACACATGGCACAAACCTGAGCCCTGGCTGGACTGCCTGTGGGACGCCTCTGTTTGTCCTATCGATGGCTGCTCCCACGCAAAGCACAACATGAGAGCTGTGCTACTGACCAGGAGTGGAGGCCTGCAGTGAGCTGTTCGTGGGAGTTAGCTCCAATGGGCTCCGTCGACACCTCAACCCCATGCAGTTCTGTGTGGATGTGTGAATGTATTCAACAAAACAAAGAACTGAGAGAACACAGGCCTTAGAGTATTTTTATCAAAGGAGCGAACGCTGGAAATCTTGGCAATCAAAGAGGTGAGGAATCATTTGAGGCATCTTTTGGAAGAGGCAAAGATAGTTGGATGGAAAGGTTGATATAGACCAAAGTGGGAATGAGTACTTAAGGCACGTTTTAGAGGTCAAGAAAGGAGATGTATTTGGAGCAAGAAAGGGGCTTGGAGACCAGGAACAAAGGGATGTACATTTTTGTCCACCTCTTTTTTGCAAGGCACATGGATAATTTGGTGTATACTGAATTCTTTGCCATGAATTCCTACACGAGCAGGTGATTTCTCATTGCCTTACAGTAGTCTTCCACAGAAATATTGGCGAGAGACCATTTTTCCCTCTCAGTACATCAAGGGCTTGAGGCTGCATTCTGTACAGGAGATTGATAAAGGAATGGAAGAGATTTTCATGGATGGATCATCTTAACCCTTTCCCTTGGTACTGGGACTCGAGTCATCTCCATGACATTCCTGGCAGGTCTTTCTCGAGGTTGGAGCTGTGTTTCACACTGACTCCCTGACTTGCTTCAAAATCAGGAAAAATCTTTCCTAACGAAGAAGTGCTAAAGCATTAACCAACCTGTCACAGGTAACCAGAGGCATTATGACATGCACGGTTGGTTTATTCATACATAAAACCCCAAGACCTCAATCTGAGTGCGACTTGAATTGAAGAAAAAATTGAGTTTGAAGATTATATGTCTTTTTGTCTCTGAAGAATATTCTGGGAATAATATTTGGGCAGAGAGAAGAAAAATATTTCATTAAAAATTTACTCTGCACTTGAAAACTGAATTCCACATGAAGAAAATATGATCTTTGCACAGTATATTATTTGCAGGCACTGACATTTCAGTTTCCTGAGAAACAGGTGAGCTTTGTTTTGTACTCTACAGAGCCATATGTGCAGGCAGATTCTTAATAGACGTTCTTTGGTGAGGAACTCTCACTAAATGTGTGACTGAATGGACTTACTTTCTCTATATTAAAATGCAGAGTTGTAATAAGGGTAATTTTTACTCCCTCTCAATATAGTGATAAATTGCTTTATATGGTCACGAGTATAAGAATATTCTGGACATCTTAAGATGACCGATCTAGGGTCTGGATGGAATCACTCACATGGGAATGTGGGGTGAGATTGGCATCCCTGAATGGATAATGCAGTTGCATCATTTTATTTTTCTATTTTGCATTAAAAAAATCAGCACAACTGTTATACAACCTATTTTTGTCTTAGATGAAGCCAATTAAATTTTCAGCTAGGCCAATTCAATAGAAACGAGTTTGGAAAATACAATCAGCACAGAAAAGGGGAAGCTAAATATTCATTCAGTCAAAAAAAAAACCTTACACGTTTTTCTTGCTCTGCTGAGAGAAGTTATCGGGTAGGATATTCTTGGCATTTGTTCATTTAAAGATAAGGATAACTCCCTTCATGCAACCCTGAGAGCAGGATGCAATGAGAATTTCATCAAAGGCTGTGTAATTCTGTGAACATGTTCTGGGGAGTTATAGGAATTCTTACCCATCCTCACATAATTTTGCCTGCAACCTTCATGGAAGAGCCTCCTAATTTGTGTTGGATGAATGATGTCTTTTTCTCATTAGGCAGATGCTTCCGTTTGAGCTGGGAACGAGAAGACAATGCCTAATTGAGCTCTTTTTTTGTTGTTGTTTTGGTTTTTGGACAGTGCTAGAATTAGCCTTGGAATTTAGTCTCCTGATTGACTCGTGTTCTAATTAAAACCCAATTTGATTGATTCTGCTTGTGCCTTTCTATAGGAAACACAGAACGACGTCCCAGATTCGCAACATGTTGAAATAGCTGACTCCTTCTGATGCCCCTGATGTGTTCTGACATTCATGAGCGCTCCACACAGAACCCCATCTGCACCAACGTGTATGTTCTCTCAAGCTCCAGCACTGACACATCGTCCCACTTTGCCTTTTATTATCCCTTTGCTGTAATAGGTATTCAAATACAATTACAGAACAGGATCTTATGGAGTAAATACGGCAGTATTGATAGTTTCCATTATCTCAATAATATACAGGAGAGAGAAAAATCACTTCCAGAGTCTGAGTAAGCCTAAGATATCCTTTATTTTTTTCCTTTGCCTTTAGCTTTGAAGGCTTGGAATGTCCTATTATCCTAAAAATTAAATTGGCTTGCCTAATGGATACAGATGGCAAAGCCTTGCGTTGAGTACAGCTGTCATTTTCATCTTCAAAAGAAAGGAGGGAGCGTATCGTCAGCTCACCTGCAGCATCTAACTTAGAAAGGTGAGCATTGTGCAGACAGTAAGGAAGTCCAGCTGATGCAGTCACATCTGCATAAAATAGCAATTTTTATTTGGAAAAAAGAGTTTTCAGTGCCATCATTCCCTGACTTCTTCCAAAAACACTTTCACCTTTAGGAAAGTAAAAACGTATTTGTATCTCTGCTAAAGATATTGAAAACTTTCAAGTTGGAGTAAGGAGGGCATGATATTTGTAGAATCACCTGGTTCGATTCTCCTCCCGACTTTTTACATGAAATAGACTGAAGTGCGTCCTCTGGCCCAAGATGGAATCAGCTTCTCTCCTGAGGGTCCACCCATTTTTCTTAGAACATATCCAGCCTTTCATTCTACCTCGTTTGTCTCTTTCTACAAACTGTAAGCTTCTTACCTTGCCTTCCTAGAGTTTGTGAAATGTTTATTGAATAAATGCTTGGCTTTTATAAAGAGATGAAGCATTTCAGCAACATCTTCAAATAATGCCTGTGCCATACTGTTTGATTTAGTATGCTGTAGTGAGGCCCAGGGGTGCTGGCTCACGTCTGTAATCCCAGCGCTTTGGGAGGCGAAAGTGGGAGAATCACTTGAGGCCAGGAGTTCAAATTCAGCCTGGCCAACATAGGGAGACCTCGTCTCTACAAAATAATAATAATAATAATAATTTTTAAAAAACTAGTCAGGCATAGTGGTGTGTGCCTGTGTTCCTAGCTACATAGGCTAAGGGAGGGACGGGTCCCTTCAGCCCAGGAATTTGAGGTTTCATTCATTGACCTATGACTGTGCCACTGCACTCCAGTCTGGGTGACAGAGTGAGACACTGTCTTGGGAAAAACAAAACAAAACAAAACATATATATATAGATATACACAAACACATATGCAGTGAAGCTAACCCTATGAGCCTGACTTCTTATTGTAAAGATCTAATAAATTCATAGTTTAGATATAATCCAAGGTTGTGCATTTTTCATTAGATCATGCAAATGAGGTGAACAGAGAAATGATCACACTTCAGCTTACGGAGGGATGAGATGCTCTCTTAGCGAGCACCTCCGCCAGCAGATTGCTGAACATTCTCTGAGTTTATTTTACAGTGTGCGTAGGCCCACTTTGCTGGAGAAAGGCAACTGAGAAGAGCCTTGCCAGAAATCTGGAATAAGGCTTGCACCGATGCCATAGAGAAAACTTTCTTTTAGAGCATCATGTAGATCTGTTTTGGCTGTTTTTCAAGCCTGCATTTATGCCTGGGTCAGTAACAGGAGAGAAAATCTGTTATTAATTACTGTAATTTGAAAGGAAGTTAAAACTGACCTCTCGCAATCTGGCTTGGCAGGAGAAAGACATCTACCAATAAAAATTTTGGAACTTGCCTTAGCACCAACATTATCTGCTGACCATAGTGGGATTTTTTTTTTGTTTTGTAGAAAAGCATTTAGTTCTGTGCAATTACTATGTAGCAGAAAAGGGAGTGTAAAAGATTTTTAAAAAATCCATAAACAGAATCCTGTTTTAGTGTGTTTATTAAATGTTCCTCCGTGAAAGAGTCAAGTCCTGTGGCATAACAATTCACTTGCCTGTAAACTTGGATTGCCAATTATCAATTTTACCTTGAAGTGACACGCTCCTGTATGAGAAGACAAAGAACTGTTTGGTTACAGACAGCAGAATTAAGTAATTTCAGGAAATGAATGACCATATTGACCTTGTGTAGACCTGTCATGACAGCGTGCCAAGATGGGCATTGCCAAGTTCCTGTCTCATTTATGTAATTTAAACCTCACCTTTTCTTCTGATTTATGGTCAATTTGCTTTGATAAAACAGATTGTTTGAATTATATTTAATTGAATGTTCATTTCTTCTACTTTTTCTTTAAGTGTGGGTAACTCCAAAAATCTAATAGTCTGCTGGAGGTTGAAGGGTAAAGGATATTCTTTCTCAAACGTGGACGTAGGCTCAAATAAACAGTAATGTACTAAGTGGGAGGTTGAAATAGATGGCCTCCGGGTTCCCTTCTTGCCCTACGGTGCTGATCCCATATATTTCAGAAGAAGCGAAAAACTCCTCCATACCTAGGTCATGTCCTAGACATTCACAGGAGCCCAGCATTCCCTGATCACTCTTAGAGCTACCATCATCCTATCCATGTGGGCAGGGAGGTGGAAACGCTTCACGGGAACATAGACACTTGAATCTGCTTGTAAAGCTGTTGCTGTCTAAGTTGCCAGACAGACAGGCATAAGCAGAACCCTCTGTAGGATAACACGATGCTCTTCTCAGACTCTTGCCTGCCCCTGAACTCCACATTTTGTTTAAACCTTCATTGTACCATTTCCCATAGCTTGCTTTGGATTAGAGTTATCTGTGTAGATGTCTGTCCACCTGTCCTTTCCATGAGCCTTTGTGCTTTCATAGGGTGGGAGCCGGGTCTTACTCATCTCCTCATTCCTCAGAGATCCTAGGACACTGTTTCATCTGGAGCAGGCACTCTGAAAATGCTGAGCAGGTTTTCATTTTGCTAATACTTCCTTAATATTTTTTTCCACAGCTTTCTAAAAAATTGTTGGAAGTATATAATATTGTCATTATAATTGCATTTCTAAAAAGGTAACCTGTCAAGAACACAAGCAGATTTAACGTTTCTCAGTAAATATTTATTCCCTATTTCAACTGCATTAGTAAGGCATGACGTCAAGAACCATATTCTTCTGACTTCTGAATTGTCCAGCACATTACATGGTTTTTGGCACATGGCAGCCCCTCCAGACACATTGGTTGACTAGATGAAAGAATTAACGTGCTACGTGCCAGACATTGTGCTGGGGATGCATAAAATGGGCCTGTTCTAAAGGAATTTACCAGATGATGGCAAGGGCGTCAATATCTGGGATTTGTTGAGAGCCTTACCTTATATTTGTGTAGTGCTTCTATTAAAAGGAGCTTTCACTTACATGATTTCTTTTAATCTCACAATCCAGTAGAGTGATTAGTGTAGTAATTTATGCTTCTTGTTAAAAGTTTTAGCTTCTTTTCCTCTGTTCCTTAAATACAGATGTTTTTCTTATTGTTTCCAAGTACCTTTTTTTCAATTTTTAAAAAACATATTTTTAATTTATTTTGTGAGTATATAGTAGGTTCATATATTTATGGGGTTCATGAGATGTTTGGATACAGGCATGCAATGTGAAATAAGTACATCATGGAGAATGGGGTATCCATCCTCTCAAGCATTTATCCTTTGTGTTATAAACAGTCCAATTACACTCTTTTAATTATTTAAAAATATACAATTATTATATTTCCAAGTATTTTTAATATAGAAAGCATGAGGAATAGAAAAAAGGCAAGACTTATATCACTATATCTGTGTATATGTATAATGTATATATACACACATGTACTTTCTCTATTTTACCTTCAGGCCTTTGTTCTGATGCCAGTTTTTTTTTTAAATACAAGTATCTGTCATACCCACAGAAGCTTTGGTGAAGACAAAGTCAAACAAGGAAGCTTCTGTTCTAAATCTTACAATTAAATAAGGGAATTAAAATTGAACCTATAATTACTATAGAAACCTGGGTCCAATGACATTGGAGAAGAAAGAAGCACTTTTTATAGAAACTAAATGGCTATAAAGTGAGACAGGGTGAAAACTTGGGAAATCTAGTCTTTAAGGCCAAGAAAACAGAGTTTCAAGTGTCAAGAATATTAAGGTCAACCCTTACCTCACACCATATACAAAATTTAGCTCATAGTGGATTATTGCCTTAATGTAAGAGCAATGAAGTCATAAACATTTTCCTCTACTTTTTCTTATGAAAATATTAGCTTTTTATAACTGTAACACTTATGAGAGTGTTATAACTATAACTAAAACTGTAGTTTTCTAACTACAACACTCTCATAAGGAAAAGTAGGGAAAAATCTTCATCACCTCAGATTAGATGGTATTTTTTAGATATAATACCAAAGCACAAATAACAAAAGAGAAAATAGATAAATCGGACTTAATCAATATCAAACATTTTTATTCTTAAAAGGACACCATTAAGAAAGTGAAACTAGAATCCATAGAATAGGAGGAAAAATTTGCAAATTATTTATTTGAAAATAAATTTGCATCAAAAATACATAAAGGATCTCATAAATCAATTCAAAAAGATTTAAAAAGTTGTTCAACATCATTAACCATCAGGACATTGAAAATTAAAACCACAATGAGATGCCACACTATTCTTACCTGGATGGCTATAATAAAAAAAGACAGATAATAGCAAGTGTTGATGAGGATGTGGAGAAATTAGAAACCTCATAAGCTTCTGGTCAGAACATGTAATGGTGCAATCCCTTTGCAAAATAGTCTGGCAGTTCTTTAAAAGTTTGAATATAGAGTTACCACGTGACCCAGCAATTCCACTACTAGGTATATACTCAATATGAAATGAAACATATGTCCACAGAAAAATCTCTGTGACAAATATTCACAACAGCATTATTGATAATAGTCAAAATGTGGAAATAGCCTAAATATCCATCAATTGATGAATTGGATAAATAAAATGTGGCATATTCGTACAACAGAATGTTATTTGGCTATGAAAAAGAAGGAAGTAGTGAGCCTTAGCACAATATGGATAAACCTTGAAAACACTGTGCTAAGTAAATGTTGTCACAGAAAACACACGCATTGTAGGATTTATTATTCCATTTATATAAACATGCATGAATAGGTAAAACTGTATAGACAGAAAGTAGATTCATAATTGCTTAGGGCTGGGGAGGGGTATGAAGGGAATGAGGGTGAATGCTAACGGGTTTGGGCTTTCTTTCGGAGTGATGAAAATGTTCTAAAAATTGACTGTGGCGATGATTGCATAACTCTGAGTATACTAAAACAAACACTGAATTGGACACTTTAAACTGGTTAATTTATGGTATGTAAATTATATCTCAAGAAAGCTGTTTCCCAAAACAAAAGCAAAAACCCCAACCCAACAAAGTATATCCACATCTACAGAATAGTCAATACAATGAAGACTGAAGTTTTTCCACCGAGTTGTGCAACAAAGTGGTCACTTGGCGATCTTGGAAAGCGGTTTTGGGGAGAAGGGTCAGCCTTGAGACATGAATGAAGAAGAGTTTAAAAACTGGAACCACATGTTGGTGATCATTTTAGGTAGCTTGGCTCAGGAAGGAAAAGTAAAGGCTGGCAGCTGGGATGGATGTGAGGCAAACACATCCTTTTTGAGATGGGAGTAGTTCTGACGCTCACAAAAAATATTGAAGCTACAGAGGAGCGTCCCAGGGAGTGGGACATGATGGCCTCAAAAATAAGGGATGAATTTGAGACAGAAGAAGGAAGCAAGGAAGTGGGGAGGAGAATATGGATAAATAGAAGGGTGTGGGTTTTTTTTTTTTTTTTTTTTTTTTTTTTTCTGAAATAAGTAGGAATGGGAATGTCTCAGAATGTGAGCACGGAGCACTGGGCTCAGCTGAGGTTGGAAACCATGACTTGATACCAGTGTGTGGCTGGGTCCAGCTCTTCAGCAGCCCGAAAGAAGAATCAGAGAACTCTGGTGTTTGGGTAAGTCCAAGGGTGATGTTTCACAGAGCAGGAGGGAAGGAGGTTGAGAGAAAATCAAAGGAGCATGGAGAGTGCAGGGTGTGCTGCTTGAAGAGAGAAAACACGAGGATAGAAGGGAATTGGTTAGGGGGTGAAAACATGAGGATTGAAAGGAATTTGTTGGGGGTGAAAGGAAGTGATTAAGGGACTACAGGTAGAAATAAGTTTAAAGAACAGTATATGGGATGTAAGAATGTAGGAGAACCATAAGAATAATGCAGTGAGCAAATGTGATGCTGAATATTCAGGTTTATAGAGAAAAAAATTCTGATTAGTAAGAACCAGAGTGAATTTAGAAGCAGATTGCTACATAGAAAGGCGTATCATTGGAATTCCCAAAATCAGAGATCCACAGACGACATTAGCAGTTATCCCATCCAGTAAGACTGAATAGAAGTAGGGTGGAGAGAAATGTGTTCACTCAGGTGCCAAAATGCTCCACAAATGTATGGAAATCGCTGAGAAATTAGCAGATACAGAGACTAGAAAGGACAGAGTAGTCAGGTTATTTATGCCATCTGTTTAATTTCTTCTCCTGATATTACAAATGTAATATTGGCTGGGCACAGTGGCTCACGCCTGTAATCCCAGCACTTTGGGAGGTCAAGGCAGGTGGATCACTGGAGGTCAGGAGTTCGAGACCAGCCGGGCCAACACAGTAAAACCCCGTCTCTAATAAAAATACAGAAATTAGCCAGGCATGGTGGCAGGCGCCTGTAATCCCAGCAACTCGAGAGGCTGTGGCAGGAGAATCTCTTCAGTCTGGGAGGTGGAGGTTGCAGTGAGCCAGGATCGTTTCACTGTACTCCCGCCTGTGAGACAAGAGCAAAACTTCGTCTCCAAAAAATAAAAATAATAAAATAAAACAAATGTTTTCCTTGTTATTGTCTGTTTTATAAACATTACTTTTATAACTGATAGTGATATACGTGTTTGCAACATACTATGTGTACGCTCTGCCTCATGTAAATTGTTCCTGATTTTTTACGGTTAACAGTGATTTAGTCTCATTTCTAGCTGCATGCGTATTTACAAACAAATCTGAAGGCACTTTTTGAATTCTAACAACAGCTTTGCGTTTTATTTAACAACTGATCAAATTGAATCTAATTATTTTGTGACCGGTTAAATTAATTTCAACATTCAAGAATTCGAATCTGTCCTGGTTAGATTCTCAGTCCACTAAGATAAAGCAGTGCAGGGATATAGCTGAGGTTGGCATGTCCTTATTACTGCAGAAGGAGCAATTAGGTATTTTTCTGATTTCCAAATTGACAATAAATGTTTTTACTTTTTTTTTCATTGAAGTCCAGGAAATCTGCCAGACTTGATCAGTGAGGTAATCCGAACTGTAAATTAAAACTTCAGGCACAAATATGTCTGAGTATGTAATAGCTATCTGGAGTAATGTGTGATTAATGATTATGTATTGATAATAAATATGAGTAGTAAATGTTGAAGATCATTATTGAAAAAAATCAGATTTGGGTTTCGTGACCCTAAGAGAGGTGTGTGAGTCCAGAAATCTTAGAAAATCATTGAAAATCCGGGTTTCAAGGTGGGATGCAGAAAGTAGTGAGAGAAGGAGGAATTTATGTCAGAAGGTAAACTGCTGGGATTACCGGGAAGAAATCCTCAACTGGACTTCAGAGAATGAGGTCCTTTGTGGCTTCATATTGCAGGAAAAGAGAGAGAGAATCAGCAGAAGGTTGGCATGCTCTGGTAATAAAAAAGGGTACAATCACAGAAAAAGACCCAACCTGTACTGCTAACCTGCTATGTGCCAGGCATATTAATAGATTGTTTTATCCTCACAATGTCTATGTATGTATATATGTATGTATATGTATTCTCATCAGTTAGGATTAAGCTTGACTACCTATAAGAGAAAACTCAAAACAATGCTAGCTTTACTACACAGGGTTTATTCTGTCAGTCAAAGCTGTGTGAATGAGTCAATCTCAGGCAGATGTGACAGATCCCTGCTATCACAAGGGTCCCAGGCACTCGCTTTTCTTTACCAATATTTTCAGAGCATGGTTTTATTTCAAGACCCAAAGATGACTGCTGGAGCTCCAGCCATCACATGTGCATTCCAAGCATCAGGAAGGAGATATATTAAGCCATTCTCACATTGCTATAAATAAATACCTGAGGCTGGGTGATGTATAAGAAGAGAGGTCTGCGCCTTCCTAGGAGACTCTTACATGTGTTGAGGTTTCACAAATGGTGCGCATTGTAAAATACCAGCTCTACAAGAAGCTAGGCTATGTGACAGCATAGTTTTTCAGTAGCTTTATCACAATATTCACAATGGAGAATTATATGACATGGTAGCAGAAATAGGCATTTTTATGTGTTGCTTCTATTTTACCTCAAATTGTAGATATAGGGTAATCAATAAAATCCATCCATGCCTTTCACACACACAAAAAAAAAAAAAAAAGAAAAGAGGTTTAAATCTCATGGTTCTGCAGGCTGTACAGGAAGCATGGTGGCACCTGCTTCTGGGGAGGCCTGATGAAACTTTTACTCATGATGGAAGGCAAAGTGGGAGCAGACAATTCACATGGAGAAAGCAGGAACAAGAGAGGTGAGGGAGAAGGTGCCACACACTTTCAAATGACCAGATCTCAGGAGAACTCACCCATAATCGCGAGGGCAGCACCAAGAGGGGAAGGTGCTAAACCATTCATGAGAAACCCACCCACGATCCAATCACCTCCCACAGGCCCCTTTCCAACACTGGGGATTCTAATTTGACATGAGATTTGGGGGAACACAGATCCAAACCATGTCAGGAGGGAGGTCAAAAGGGTTTTTCTCCAGCTCTCCCTGCTTTTAAGTCTTTCCAGAAGTTCCGTAACAATTTTTCCTGACATCTTATGATTAAGTTCTAATACAGAAGGCCACATCTAGCTGCAAAGGAAACGAAATTTGTCATAAATTTACTAGCTACAGTGCCTTCCAATACAGAAGTAAGGAAGAAGGGAAGAAGCAATTTTGGGTAGTTAGCATTCTCTGCACTATCATCTTACCTTCAAATTCATATCTGTAGATAGTAGAGCTTAATACATTAGCTCAGGACACATGGGTATTAAGTGGACTGTTCTTTTTTTTTTTTTTTTTCTGAGACAGTGTCACTCTTTCGCCCAGGGTGGAGTGTAGTGGCGTGATCTCAGCTCACTGCAGCCTCTTCCTCCTGGGTTCAAGCAAATCTCATGCCTCAGCCTCCCAAGTAGTTGGGACTACAGACATGCGCCACCACACCCAGCTAATTTTTGCATTTTTAGTAGAGATGGAGTTTTGCCATGTTGCCCAGGCTGGTCTTGAGCTCCTGACCTCAGGTGATCCGCCCACCTCGGCCTCCCAAAGTGCTGAGATTACAGGGGTGAGCCACCGCGCCTGGCCCAAGTCTGTTCTTCATGAGGCATCAGCTCTCAACAGAGGATGATCTTCTCCTAGGCT
The DNA here is from genome assembly GCA_004027835.1 of Alouatta palliata. Taxonomy (NCBI): domain Eukaryota; kingdom Metazoa; phylum Chordata; class Mammalia; order Primates; family Atelidae; genus Alouatta; species Alouatta palliata. Next base: position 80,370 of record PVKV010008597.1, read on the forward strand.
GGGCGGAGGACAGGTCCGTGAACTGAAAGTCAGAGTTCAAAAGGTTCTGACTTGGAGCCAACTGACGATTGTCTGGTTTTTATCTCCTCAAGTAGATAAAGTTGGATTCTGGTGTGCATACCGTTTTTCGTCTTCAAAATAGTCTTGCTTTTTAGTCTTTGTGCAATTCTTTTCTAAGAATTTTTCGTATGGAAATAATTAAAATGGGTGCAAAGATTTATGGACTAAGATGTTCACTGAATCCTTATTTATAACAGTAGAAAATTGAAAATAACCAAAATACCCAACAAAGGAAATTGGTTAAATTACAGAATACTAGAACATCCATATGGTGGAACATGTTGCAGCCATTAGACATGTTCTTCGAGAATATTTAAAGGCAGGTATGACAGAGCTAATAAGTTACGTTTAAAAAGATTAAAAATAGTAAACACTATGATCTTAATTTCATAATTTACATATGTAGAGGAACCACATGGAATCCTGGAAGAATAAGCTTCCAAAAGTTAGCCGTGGTTCTCTTGTAGATGATGGGATTATTAATTATTGTACTTTTTATTTATGCTTTTCTGAATTTTCCAAATTTCTATAATGAATATGCATTACTTCTGTAATAGAGCTCGCAAGTGTCATTGGAAACTATGCTTTCTCTTTAGGAAAGCAGCTTTTGTTATCCTCAAGACGACTGGCGTGGACGTTCAGCGCCGTCAAAGTGTTAGCATGAAGAAGCTTACAGCAGACTGACGTCGATAAATATTTATTTAGTGCGGGCTGTGTAGAAGCCACCCTTCCGGGAACTGGGAGAGTGACTTGGGGGAAGGGTACGAGCTACGAAGATGAGTAGGTCACGGTTCCTATCTCCAGTGAGGTCTTTCTCTAACAACGGCTGTGCTTGGGAGTTGATGGTCACAGGAAAGGGCTTCCGGCCCTTGTGGGGCTGCAGCCGTGGCTGACAGGCCACGTGCTCAGGCCGCGTTTAGGAATGCAGTAACGTATAATCTAGTTATCAACAATGCATATTTCCCATCTGCTTGGATGTGAGGCGCGGGGCATGCAGGTTGAGCTCAACTTGGGCTGTTCATTAGCAGGGCTACCCACCTGCTTTCCCTATGGGGGTCACAGAGCTTTGATAAGAGGCAACCTCCATAAGAGAGCCATCTTTTTTTTTTTTTTTTTTTTTTTGAGACGGAGTCTCACCCTGTCACCAGGCTGGAGTGCAGTGACGCAATCATGGCTCACTACAACCTCTGCCTCCCGGGTTCAAGTGATTCTCCTGCCTCAGCCTCCCGAGTAGCGCTGGGACTACAGGCACACGCCACCACACTCAGCTAATTTTCGTATTTTTAGTAGACATGGGGTTTCACCATGTTGGCCAGGATGGTCTCGATTTTTTGACCTCGTGATCCACCCACCTAGGCCTCCGAAAGTGCTGGGATTACAGGCGTGAGCCACCGCGTGCAGCCTGGGAGCCATCTTAACTGCAGACAGTAATGAACAAAGGATGGAACCCAGGAATGCAATGAGAATTGCACGCAGTTTCCATATGGTGAAAATGTCATTTAGGCAACAAATGAATTTATCTGTGTTCCAATTCTGGTAACAACATTTATCAGAATTTTGGCAAAAAAAAAAAAAAAAAAAAGAAAGAAAGAAAGATATTTAATTTTTTCTTAGTTGGAATTGGTGAAAATGCTGAGCTTAGTTTGGGTAAGAGAACAGGCCTGTTAGAGTCTGGGCCATGTTTCTCCTTGTGTGAGCGCACCTCTTTGTTCTTCTGTGGGTCTTGTGCCACTCTGCCCATGGCCCTGGCATGTGCCCTTTGAGTCCATAGAGCCAGGCCCTGCGAAGCAGCTGGGAAAAGTCCTCATCCTCCTCTTCTGCTCTTGCTCCTAGTTCACACTGAGGACTGAATCTGTGAAAAGGCACTCACGGAGGCTTTGCTTCCCTGTGCACTCTGCATGTGCCCATCAGTGACTATGGCCTAGGAACAGCTTCCTTATTTGCTAAGTCCTGCGGGTTTCACGTTCTCTGCCAGCGTTCTCTAGGTATTTGCCCACAACTTCTGTGGTTTTACATTATGCTTCGGTATAGGGGAGATTTGAAAGCACCTTTGAGTGGATGAATAAATCCCTTACTGGGTCAGAGTGGAACGGTATCAGCCAGTGGAGAGGGGCATCATTCTTCCTGTACTCTGCTGTCCTGCACCCTGCCTGGCTGTAGCACTGCGACCTAAGGACAGGTGGTGAAATGGTGGTGGAGTGAACAGTTAACCTCACTGCTTCCGGTGTCAAGGGGATGACACATTGACACACATTTCCTTTTTAAGATTTTTTAAAATGTGATCTGATTTCAGGAAACAGTACACCTGGTCTAGCACACCTGTCTTTTAAAATTATTCTTTAAAACAATTTAGCCAACTCACTGCTCTGTTCAATACCTTTTTCCTCTAAAAATAAATCGAGCACCCTTTGAACCCCTTTCCTTCCATCCCTTCTTCAAGGAAATTAAACCATCTGTTTTCTTGGCATGGAGTAGCTATCTTCAAGTTCTCTTTTGCAGCAGATGAGCAGATTCTAACTTCTCTTGAAGTTCAGGAAAGGTCCAGGCGTTTACAGGAGGCCAAGGGGCAAGGAGGCAGTACGGTGAGAACTGCTCCTGTGAGAATGTCAGTATATTGCTCTCGTTTATTGCATCTCAGAGCTTTGTGTCCACATTCATGTGCGTCTGGGGCAGGGTGCCATCTTTACAGGATGCTCATTTGCAGCAAATATTGCCAAGCCACTGGGCATTTAAATGAGTGTCCTGGTTATCCTCAGATAGCGTTTTCACGTATTACAGCTATTACATGGTCCACATTAGGAAGCATTACTGTACGGAAACAGACACTGATGCTCTGTGCAAGTCAAGTAAAAGGCAAAACTTTATGTTTTAGGAAAATGCTGCTTTTTTTTTTCTTTTTTTTTTTTCTGTAGCCTGGACTGGAGTGCAGTGGAGCGATCTCCGCTCACTGCAACTTCCTCCTCTCAGGTGTAAGTGATTCCCATGCCTCAGCCTCCTGAGTAGCTGGGACTACAGATGTGCACCATCATGCCCAGGTAACTTTTTGTATTTTTAGTAGAGACAGGGTTTCACCATATTGCTTAGGCTGTTCTCGAACCCCTGACCTCAGGTGATCCGCCCGCCTAGGCCTCCCAAAATGCTGGAATGACAGGCATGAGCCACCACGCCCGGCCAAACCCTGCTTTTAAACAGTACTAACTATTGAACACCTGACATTCAATGAAATAAAGATTTTTTTTGTTTTGTGGTTGAAATGTACTCTTTTCTTATGCTAAAGTGAAATCTTGTTGTGAGGATTTCTTTGGATTCTAAGTGATGGGGCAGGAGCAGCTTGGGCTTTGAAGTCTGTCAGGCCTCAGTCTGACTCTTTCTTCCACTTTTCAGGAGCTTTGGGATCTTGGACAAGCGGAATCAACTTCACATCTCAGCTTCTGCTTATGTCAAGTGTGTCTTAAGCATTTCATTTCTTCTCCCAGGAGCTGGGGCTGTACTCTACCAATCTGTTTCAGGTGAGAAGAATCCTAGGGCTTCTTCCCATCTTCAGCTTCATAAGGCACCTTGGCTCTGCCCAAGCAATCGTACCAAGCACTGCAACTCCATACCTCAGGCCCCAGGCAGCCACTCAGGTGGGTACCTCATCCTCCCATGATCCTCCTAAAAATTAACTTGATATTGATTATGTCTGGGAGGTGGGTCAGTCTTTACTTGAATAGGTAAAATGTAGTCTTGATAGCTCAGGGATTAAAAATCACACACACACACACACACACACACACACACACACATATATATGGGCTCTCTATAGATGTTAAATAAACATATGATCATGATCATTTTGTGTTTTCTTTTATCCATGGGTAAAGGATAAAGAACATTCAAGTTTCTTTGAAAGTGTCTGAAATCAGAAGAGGGGAGGAAATGGGAAAGGGGGTCCCTGGACGAAATGTTCTGAGTTAGCTTTGGTGGAAAAGTCGGCACGTGGAAGCCCAGAGCACCATGTGGCTCAAATCAGAGCACAGTGGCTGTGAGCTCGTTGTTTCTGAAACTGAATTGCCTTTCTGTGTGTGTGGGTACGTTTGGCACGACACTGTTTCAAAGCGTTTGTTTAAGACATTTCAAACACAGTAATTTAATGAGTGGCAATAAAAATATCTTTATTCGAGCAATGGCTCTGGTTATTGGTATAGCTTGTATATGTATTCATAGTTTGTGGCTTTCTGGATGTGAAACAATTTGAGTTCTGAGTGTTATTGCGGGAACACGTGCCATGAAGAAGTCACTGGAAAAAAAGATTGGGGCTGCCGTTATAACACTGCCCCAGATGGTTAATGCCTTAGGAGGCATGCTCTTCTGTGCACTAAGGTTTTGTTTTTGAGGCACTAGGGTGCCAGTCCAGACAACGCACCTGTCGGCTTCCTCATCAGGTGAAGGCGAAGGTGCGTATTTTGCTCCTAACACATCCATTCAACTTGTGCTACACTTTGTAATGTGAACTGATTGCTTTGATGTGTGATTTAGAAAAAGTTAAATGAAGGAGGATAATGTATTTTTATTTAATTCTGAAAGAATAGGTTGAATTCAGGAGGAATTGTCATATATAAACAAGGATGTCACTGGACCTAGGCCATTGCTAAGAAGAATAATATCAGTTATTCCCAACTATGCACTCTTTTCTAGGCTGTAGCCTTATATCAGGTGGCCAGTACCAGAGGCATAGATCAGTGGGCACAATGGAGGAAAATTACTTAATCCTTAGTGTTCTTATTTCTTCCCCAGAGGTAGGATCTTGCTCGGTCTCCTAGACTGGAGTGCAATGGCATGATCTCATCTCACTGCAGCCTTAAACTCTTGGGCTCAAGTGATCCTCCCACCTCAGCCTCCCGAGTAACTGGAACAACAGGTGTGCACCATCACACCTGGCTAATTAAAAAACAACTGTTTTGTGGAGATAAGGTCTGGTTATGTTGCCCAGGCTGGTCTCGAACTCTTGGCCTCAAGTGCTCCTCCCATCTCAGCCTCCCAAAGTGCTGGGATTATGGGCCTCCACACCTGGCCTTAATCCTTAGTTTTAAATTGAGTCCAGTTGTTTGGAGTTATCCAGATACAAATAAGGCAATCTTTGAGACAGAATTTTGCTCTTGTTGCCCAGGCTGGAATGCAATGGCACGATCTCGGCTAACCGCAACCTTTGCCTCCCAGGTTCAAGCGATTCTCCTGCCTCAGCCTCCCAAGTAGCTGGGATTACAGGCACCAAAAACCACACCCAGCTAATTTTGTATTTTTAGTAGAGATGGGGTTTCTCCATGTTGGTCTGGCTGGTTTCGAACTCCCAACCTCAGGTGATCTGTCCATGTCGACCTTCCAAAGTGCTGGGATTACAGGCATGAGCCACCATGCCTGGCCTCATTAGAGATTTTTTAGGCATCTTCTGAGTAACTCATATAACCACAGTGGGAGGACAGGGCTGGATTTGCCTGGTGGCCTGACTTTATAGAATTTAGAGAACTGAGAATTGTTTTTTCTTACCCTTGGGGTGAGCCCTTAGGGAGGCTGAGTGTAGAATTTGTTCAGCCCTGAGGGTGGGGAGAATCCCTGGCCCTCACTGGGCAAGCAGACTCCCTCTCCCAGGACTCTGGGACTGAGACTAGGCAAATTAGTTAGATGAGCAGTCCTCTCTTACTACCAAAGAGAAGAACAACGGTGGAACAGGTGGGCAGCATTATCTAATTTTTGTCTCACAAAATATGAAGCCTACAAGATACTGAGGAGGACAGAAAAGTGGGGATAAAGACAAGTATGCCTCATTTTATTGCACTTTGTTTATTTCATGAATTGAAGGTTTGTGGCGACCCTTCTGGAGCACAGCCGTCGGTGCCTCCGTAACCTAAAATAACATGTGTTTACTTCATGTCCCTGGGTCGCAGTTTGATAATTCTTTCAGTATTTCAAGTATTTTCATGATCATATCTGCTATGGTGATCTGTGATGAGTGAGCTTACATGTTACTATCATCATTGTTTTGGGGTCCCAGTCAACCTAATCAATAAATTGTGCATGTGTTTTTTTTTTTTTTTTTTTTGAGACGGAGTTTCGCTCTTGTTACCCAGGCTGGAGTGCAATGGCGCGATCTCGGCTCACCGCAACCTCTGCCTCCTGGGTTCAAGCAATTCTTCTGCCTCAGCCTCCCGAGTAGCTGGGACTACAGGCACGTGCCACCATGCCCAGCTAATTTTTGTATTTTTAGTAGAGACGGGGTTTCACCACGTTGACCAGGATGGTCTCGATCTCTTGACCTCGTGATCCACCCGCCTCGGCCTCCCAAAGTGCTGGGATTACAGGCGTGAGCCACCGCGCCCGGCC